>VYZV01016833.1:0-25761 GCA_013401275.1 Pandion haliaetus | reverse complement strand
CCCTCACAGGGAAGGTCTATGACATCAGGGCAGTGCAGAGTCCTGGTGTAGCACACTACCTGCCTTCTCAAATTCCTTCTCAACTATGGCCATTTGGGATGTTTGCTGTGAAGGAGGAGGTCGTCATCATCTACTGTGATTTACTTTACCCACTGATATTTGGGATCTGCAGCGAAAGACAATTTGTCATTTCACTGCCTGTTTTTCTATTCTTACCCCATTTAGTTCCCATCTTAGACAACAGCTGCTATAAATTTGCTCTGTAAATTTTGTTCTGACAGTAACATCTATGCCTGTTATGTTAAAAAAAAAAAAAAACAACTGGCAATTTCTACAAATCATTTCAGAACAGGAATTTGAAAGTGTTCATCTAAGTATGTCAGCTTATTAATCTCCCTTCCACTGGCAGCTTCCAAAGAACCTCCTGGGAAAAGCCAGTCACTAAGCCTGGTATGTCAAAAATATTTGCTAAATAGAACAAGTAAATTTAGCACCCAAGACCACATTTTGTTCTCTATTGTTTATGCTCCTGATCTGTGTTTTAATCTGTGTGGCATCCAGCTCTGACTTGCTTTTCTGTGCAACTGAAGGGGCTGATCTGCCTGGAACCTCAGGTTGTGTTTGTAGTTTCTGTTACCCAAGGTACTGAGCTACTGAGATGAATGGTCTTCAACGTTCTGCAACATGGGAGACCTGAACTTGGTGGCGATTCCCACGGGCAATACTCCTGAATTGTGTTCACCTGACAGCAGCACTAATTGTTTGACCCAAGCAGTGTTTCTGTCAGGTACTTGACTTCAATCTGTGCTGGCTGCTAGATTTATACACACTGGATAGAAAAGAAAGGAACAGAGCACTCAGGGGTAAGGAATAAGCATCATCTAATTCAAGGGACACAGCTCAATAGTCTTTGCTTAACACCCAAGTCAATACAATTTACTTTGGCAGGATCTACTGTTCATATTTATAACTGCTAGGCTTCAGCTATGTTCAGAGCCAAAAGAAAGGGAATCAGCCATTACAATGAAAAATGAGTGACCCAAGAAATATTATAAAAGATCTATCTAATTTCATGTGTCAAGTAAAAAATAAAATTAGGTTTATTTTATCCCACTTTATTTTGACTACTCTAGTTGTCAATAGTTGTTCAGTCATATTATAAACTGTATTTTTACACTGATTGCCTGTAAGTGCCAGCTGAAGAAAAAAAAAATATCCTACCACTGTTACAGTTCTGCATGGAAAACAGAAGTTGCTTTGTTTGCAGTTACATCATTTCACTACTGCTGATCGCTAAACGCAAGAGTCCAGTTCCCAACATACTTAAAATGTTTAGTGATTACTGTTGTTAAACAAAAAGGGAGTAGTTACCAGGAAACATAGAACACGTTATGGAAGTCCCCTTTGAGCAAACTCAAGAGGAAATCCCTCAGAGGGAGGCACCTGAAGGCAAGCACTGATCATCAATGTCAGTCCTGTAACAGGAAAAAGTGCAGTAGTTTTCAAAAGTAAGGGTAAGAAGGAGGCTGCAGCGTTACTGTGACAGCCTGACAAATTATAGGCATTGTCTCAAACATTCATTACAGAACTTTGGTGGAAAAGATGCCTCTGTAAAAACGCTGAGTTGTGTGAACAGGACAATGTGGCCGGAGAAGAGGGCCCCGCGGAGGGTGGGACCGCACTTCTCCAAGGCTGCAGTTCCTTATCTTAAGTGACCACAGCGTATGCACCTGGAAGCCAAGGCTGCGATTCCTTATCTTAAATGGCCATAGAGTATGCGCACGGAAGCCAAGGCTGCAATTCCTTATCTTAAGTGACCATGAGAAGGAGCACAACGTATGCGCCTGGAAGAGAGGGCTCTGCAGAGGATGGGACTGTGCTTCTATCTTAAGCGGTCATGCCAGCAAGTAAAGAGAGGCAACTCCCCAATGAACCCCCCCCCAAGCTCACTGACTGATTCCAGAGAAGCCCAGGAACGTGAACTGCGCATGTCGAGACCACCGACTAACACACTATAAAAGAAGGAAGAATGAATGCTCGGCGCGCGCCCTCCAGAACTGGATCTCTACGCTGGCTGGACCAACGCTGGACCCAGGACTGGTGACTCCCTTTTCTTCTCTCTTTTCCTTTTCTTTCTGTCTTTTCTCTCTTTCTCGCTCTTTTCTCTCTCTCTTTTCCACAAGTCCCTACACCCCATCCTTTGAAACATAAACCGTTGACCAAGTCTGAGACTAGGAGTGGATCTAGCCGTCCCTGGGCTCCTCTTTGAGAAGGAGTTCAGAAAGCAAGGGGGTCTACTCTGAACCTCGTGACTCAACGGGAGGGATTCCCTTCTGTTCCTTTTTCCACTTCTTTTTCTACACCTCTCTTCTCTTTTCAAACAGTGGCTAAAAGACATGATGCAAGGTTCATATTGATAAATTCACTTGTACTTGGGCAAGGTTAGCTAGGTTGAATAAATGTTGAATTGTTGTTTGAACTCCCCTGGTGTTGGTTCACCTTAATTCTGACAAAGGAAATCCACAAACCTGAGTTGCTCCAACTTTGGGACGCGACAGTTACTGCTGTATCTTTTCCCTCCATATTGTTTTCCACAGTAGACCTAGGGTAATTAACTGATGTGAGAGTAGAGTAAGTCACAACTAGTTATCAATTTAAATTGAACACAGGTGGTCAGGAATAGTTACTGAGCACCGAAACCATGGTGGAAACATTTCCAAGCTCACTAAATATCCCATCTGTATGAAGCATATTTAATCCCCCCTTTTTTCTTTTATTTCACAAATATTGCATGGGATGAAGGAATGTCGGGACTGAACTCACCAGTACAGATGCAGAACACATGCATTTGCATCAGTTTAAAGCAAGTTTACAGACACTAGAAAGCAGTTGTGGTTTGGCACTAGAAATCTTCCATTTTAATTAACTTACGGTCCAAATGATTTCTAGAAAGTCTTCCTCACATTGCAGGAGTAGGGTTACTTCTACCAGGACAGGTTTACCAAACAGATTTTCAAGGGGGAAAACTATGAGAAATAATTACTTTGACTCAACAAGCTCAGTATAAGACAATGAATCAACTCATACCTAAGCAAGTTCCACGGGTTATGCCAGCAATAATCTCAAAACTGTGTGTGTGACTGAAGCCCACAGAATATTACCCACCACATGCAGACCACAGTCAGCTGTGCTTTGAGGGGATCTTCCAATTTTCCTGATTTGTCTCCTATATCTCTTGGGCATTTCTTCCTAGCTCAGCTCAAGAGGAATTGAGTCGTGGGATCAACTCAGTTAAGAAGCAACTGTTCCATTAAATCTCTCGTCAGGATCATCATCAGTCAACATGAAAGGAT
Organism: Pandion haliaetus; assembly: GCA_013401275.1. NCBI lineage: Eukaryota > Metazoa > Chordata > Aves > Accipitriformes > Pandionidae > Pandion > Pandion haliaetus. The sequence continues at coordinate 22,408 of VYZV01016833.1, read as the reverse complement.
TTTACTCCAATACTTGGACATTGAACAGGGCTACCTGAGCACAGAAAGAAGAATTTGACTAACTTAATTTTTAAGAGCCTTGAGATTGAAGCCTTAAAGACTCTAAATTATTCATCCTTAAGATCAAATCCATGACTATGCTGCTGGAAATAAAACCACACAAAGTCCAGTTTACTTTTTCTTATTAAAAGCAACAGACTGTTGGCTGCATTAAAATTAGTAACTAGGTTAGTTTGCTACTGAAATTTGTATTGATTAAGCTTTTAATATTAAGAACAACTGTCATCTCAAATATTGCATTTTTAGTAAATTCCTATTCCAAAGAACTTCAGCATATTAACACTCCCACACTACAATGATTAAACACAGGGTTAACAAGCTGAGTTTCTAGATAGGTGATATTTTGCTCCATCCTGAATTAGAAGGAAAAAAAAAATTATGAAAGACTCAAGTAAGAAATACAGAACTACCCAATATGTTAAAGCTTGGGTATTATATTTAAAACACTGTTTCTCTTGTTGATGGTAAAATTCATGTTAATTTACTGCTAAAATGTGATTTGATTAATGGACTGTAAAATCAGATGGGGGTGTTTTTGCAAACAACAAACCCAAGAATAGAAAGAAAACAAATTGCTTTATTCAAGATCATATGCTGTGATTTTAGTTTTAAGAAAATCACCTTTAGCTTTAAAACTTTTTAAGAAAATATTTTAAGAAAATATTAACTTTTGCAATAACAACACACAGAAGCAGCCACTTGAGAATTCCAACTCTGACACGTCCACCAGATTTCATGTTTCAGAATTATCAAGACACCTTATTTTTGGTAACTTTTAAAAATATTATATTCTTAAAATACTGATATCTTTTTTCCTTTTTCTAAGTGTATTTATCCAGTCTGTGCTGTATCAGAATTATCTTCATTGTAGGTACAGCTAATTAATTTCTTTCTTCAACACGCATGTAAGTCTTGATAACTTGAGGTATTAGGGTGAACAATACATGCTAGAAACATACTGATGTGGAAGAACGCTAAAAAAAGACAAATCCTAAAGCTATTTGAAATTAAAGGCCTGGGTTTGGAAACACAAGAAACCGCTTAAAGACAAGCTTTGGAAAGCCATCAGAAATGCAACTTCCCCTGGAACTACACATGGCACATTTAAGCCAGTGGGGTTACATTACCTGCTCCTTTTTCAGTAATGTAATGAGAAGTGACAAAAATCTGCCCAAGTAATAAATCTACTTTTTAAGGAGTAAGAGAGCTTCTGAAGTTCTTGAATGAAGTTATGCACTCAACTGCTGTTGAAAATCAACTGTTTTCCAATGTATTGTATATATGAAACGGTAAAAAAAATCCTGATTATTAACATGTGTAATACATGAGACTCGCTACCCAGGCTATCACATCATTGTCTCCCAGCTGGCACATGAAACCCAGATGCTTTAACCAAGTAGAAAAGAGGCAAGAACTGAAGGTGATCTCCTGATTACCATGGTCAGATTACAGGCATGCAAGCAATTGCTGTCCGAACCAAAGCAAATATACCTGAGGAAAAAGTACGTGCCCACTGGAGAGTCAAAGCAATTGCCTGAGCAATGGTGAACCCTATATACCTGGCAGCGCAGCTGCTCACCTGTAAGCTACCAGCACTTTAAGGGAGTTACACCAACTAGGCATTTTATTTTCTTCATGTTATTCAAAATATTAATAAACTCAGTTTTATTTGATAGGAAGTACTGCTTCATCAGCTCATTGTTTAAAATTATTTCTTCATGAAGTTTAAAGAAAGCAAGTCTTTCACTGGGAAGTATGAATGAGTCTTGAGGCCACGGTTAGCTTAGGACAAGGTGCCTTGTCCAAACTATTCATGCGAAACACTGATGACATTTACAAGTGCCTGAAACCATCCTCAGGCTCTGCACAGACACATTGCAGGGACAATCCCTGCAGATCTTGCATGCTGGAGCAAGCCTGAAAGGCTAACATGCCAACAGACACCCAAGGGAAGCTGCCCGTGGCACCTGGGAGGTAGGTATAGTTCAACATAGCCTACAAATGCACCAGAAAGCACACCTCTGGAATAACCCGGACATGGGCGGTGAGTTCACATGGCTGGGGTGAGTACAGCTCTCAAACATAAGGGACCAGTACAGGAGTAGGAAAAAACCCAAGAGTTTTGGGTGCATTTGAATTGCACATAAACAATCACTATTAAGGATTCCTAAAAACTTCACTGAGAATACTGCTCTTCCAATACCTATTAGATCACACTCAACACAGTGAAACATACATAAAATGCAAGCTGAAACAATACTGTGGCCTACTATTCTGCTAGCACGACATTTTCCATTCCGTTAATTCCACTCAGTTATGCAAACTTAATATGGCAAAATCTATACTATGAAGTTGTAGAAAAAATTATCTTGATGTGACCACATTCAATAACACATGACAGCAGGCTAGAATACAGTGTCACCACTTATTAAATTCTATATTCCCCCCCTTTTTTTTTAATAAGTAGACTAAGCTGCAAGATCACTCTGACAGGAAAAAGTGAATACTCAAAATACAACATGCAATGCTGTCAGACAACCTTTGAAAAAAGCTTTGTTTTTGTTTTTGTTTTTTTTAAACATCAGCTGCTACTGATGTCAGCAGCTCTTCCATAATCCACAGAAAATCAGAGAATACACTAAAAACATACAGTTCTGAACTTCTGAAAAAATTCATTTATCTCCAGCCACAGAAAGATGCTGTTGCAAGAGGCAGGGATACTTCGGGTTGTTACAAGCCTGATGGAAAGAAGGCAATGCATTTAAATCACATTCACTATACCCATGTTCATGTAAGCGCCAAGTCCTGCAATGCTCTTATTCGTGCACTGAATTGTCTCCTCTTGCCTCTGGCTGATGGCTTTTCCACTCCCCTGCATTAAGTGAACCTCAATGCAACCTTGAACACTGTAGAGTGTTCCTGCCCCCTCTTGTCACAGCTCCCTTACTACCACACTACGTTTTTATTTCCAAAGGTAATTTTGCCTCAGATAGCCTGTCTGGTTTTACCCTAGAAAGTTTAACAGCTTGGCCCTCTCATATTTCTTGGACATCCTTCTCTTCCTAGGCATCCCAATTTTAATGCAGATATCCCTTCTTTAGCTTTCAACTTGTAACATTTCATGCAGCCTGTCTGTCTGCTGTTCCTGTGTGCTTTCAATCAATGCACAGTTCCCAATGAAGAAAAGATGAGACTTTTATAATTGTTGTGTATAGTTTTGATAATTCAGGTATCTTTTCTCCTTCTAATAGCAGGAACTGCTCAAACCCGCCTGACACTGTTAGGAAATCTGTATCCTTCAGTGCAAAGCCATTCAAACACTACCCAGTTAGCATGACCTTCCAGCTGGGCTTCTCACCCCAGCAGGGCATCAGCACCACAACATGCTCTCCTCCCAGCACCAGCCCTTGCAGCTCTGCCTGACACAGCAGCATGCCGAGCTGCTCCAGGCATGCCACGTTGCTCAGAGACAGCCTGGTGTGCTACATGGCACTGCCCAGAGCTGACCCTGGGGAAAGAGAGAAGATGTCAGAAGGGATTCAGCTCTGACAATATACTAGTGATCATGTCTAAACCACAGCAGGCTCTGCTGGAAACAAACTGTCCAAAAAGAGCGCAAACTTGCCAGGGAAAAAGGCCTGCACACAGGAAGGTGGCTGCAGCTGTTCAAGCTAAGGCAGAATAAAAATTGAGAAGTGTGAAAGACTTACGTTTCCCAGAGACAAGTATGGACCCCACATACCCTTTTATTTAGCAAATTTTTATTAGAATTAATATTGTCATGCTTCAGAAGACAGACCTGAATGATCTGGATAAAGTAATTTTATTTCTACCCGGTGCACATACTTTTCATGTTTCCACTGTGTTGTACCCATTACACTTCACATGTGAAGACTTAATAATTTTCAGTACATTTCCCTTTGCAATGGGAAATACCCTATCTCCATCTTATCAACAGGGAAACATACAGACTGATGATGCAATTTTTCAAAAGCTTCTGATTGCAACTCTGCTTGCCAAAAGATTTAAGACAAGGCTGTGGCAGAGGAATTCAGACCACTTAAGACCAGAAGACAATAACCACTTTTCAATGCCCTTCCCCTTCCGTGTGTCTCTTGCGTATCAATACCTCAACCCCTTCTCAGGCCTACCCCCTTTGTGCACAACTCTGCTGAAAGGCTTCTTTGCCTCGCTCTCCGTTTTCCATATGCATAAGCTACCAACTTTCAAGTGCAACCTCATCGTCTGAGGCTCCAAAAATCGTGGTAGCTTCCCATACCCTTCAGGAATAATGAAATACATGGACATCTTCCCAAACCATGTCCTCCAGGCTCTGCCTGCCTGACACAGGCACGTCTACTGGGTGGCACAGCTCACAAAGGCTGGCTGTTGATGCAGACAAGGCTCCACTGTGATGCAAACACTCAGGGTGACAAATACACTATGTGCATTGCATTTAGGTCTAGCACCGTAAAGCTTCCTTTGAAGATGGGCTTCTCCCACAGAAGTCAGTTGCAAAACTCCCATCTTCCAAAATAATACAGGGTCAGACCCAAAGTGAGGCTTTCCTTCATACCTTTAATAATAAAAATGCAAATTTTCAAAAGGGTTAAAATGAGAAATGTATCTCAAGAAACATCATTGCAGCTTGTAGCAATCAGAACTGAAGATAAAACAAGTTCACAACAGACCTCAGATTTAGGATGAACCTTTGAGAAGGAAAAGGGGAAGGATGAAGGATCAGATCCTTAATTATGTGATGTTTGGTTTCAGGTCACCTGAAAGGTGAATCCACACTCTATTTTCAAAGCTACCTTACAAGATTTAAGAAAGTGCCCATCAACCTCCCCTCCTGCCTTTGGTGCTCATGTCAAGGGCAAATGGTTGGGCAGTAGAAGTCTTCACATGAGGCTGAAACACAATAGCACTGGGAATTCTTAATTTTTACTTTAAACTTGATCTTTCACCTGCATGACTGACCAGGTTATTACCTCTGCTGAGCAAGGTCTGCTCAATGATAAATGTTCTGGGTCTACAAACCAGAGACAAACACAGCCATTGTGTGGTGCATCAAGGAAATGGAGAGGCATTGACAAGCATTGCTTTCCAAGGCCGAGGAAAGAAAATACTTGCCTATCAATTCCACTTGTTACTGTATCTTACACTGTATCTATTACCAACTCCTGACAATGACTTTTTAACATTTCCAGTTTGATTAGATGAAATAAAAAGCAGATAAGAGCCCATTTTTATTCTCCTGATGTCTACTGTGGTATTTCTATCTTGGAGAGCATTAAACCACTTTCATTCATCACTATTTATGTAAGACTATGGGTTTTTTCACTCTTACAGTCCATCTATTTTGACATCTCCTAATGCTGTACAGAACCTGTGGCACCACAATTGTTCCAGTATCAAAACCCTTACTTGTAACTCATAAGAGCAGCTTCTTCACAGAAGCAACCTAGAAGAGAAGCCAGACCCCCTTACCAGAGAAGGAATGACTTGCAAATCCTCAAACAGGCATTTATCTTTCTGCTGCATTTCTCACACAAACATAACTTCATTCTGCTACATCTACCTGCCTTCTCCTTCAACTACAGGCCAATCTAATTTCTCTCAACTGATTTCTGCTAACATCCAACTACCCTGCAGAAATTATGTCCTCTTTATCCATACCACTACCCAACCTCGTATGTCCTTTCTCCTGCAACTGCTGTTCCACATGCATGGGGCCATGCAGCATGTGTTGACACGCTGACTCAGAAAGCCTAGGCAACAGTCACTCCTCTTCTGGCCCTCTTGAAGAGACAGGAGACATAACACGAAGCCACGTCCTACACTCTTACTTCACATGCTACATTTAATCTGAACAGCCCATACAAGTTACATTCCCCCTTTACTCCTCTGAGCAAGTTCGTGAGCTAGGCCCAAACTTGGGCCTACACTTCTGTAACTGATGAATATACAATTTCCTATATACTAAGCAAAGTATTAACATCACCCAAAAGAAAATCTTTATTCCCTGTCACATTTGATTCCTTCTTTAGTTTACTTAGCATTCAGGTTTTGATTAAGTGATTGTTCTAAGGAACATACAGAATTATTCCACAAGCAGAAACCTGGTCTTAATTAGAGAAAGAAAATGCAGGAAGGAAAGAATCGATATGCCTGATTGCATCTCCCCATATATTAAACTCAAATGCCTGTGATATTGTTCATTTGTTATGTCCCCAGCATCAATATTCAGGAATAGTCAATTGGTCAGAATAAGTATCAATCAATGACATCTCTATTAAAAAAAAAAAAAAAAAAAAAAAAGTGAGACAGACCTCATCCTTTAAAGGGAAGATAAGAAACAACTAATGACACAGAAAGATAAAATCCTTCGCTTTCTTTCAAGAAACTTAAGACTATAGAAGAAAAGGGAGAAATTACATGAAATTAAGTTGGGTCAACTGAAGTAACCTGAGAACAGCAGCTAATACATTACAGAAGTTACCCATACTACATAATCCTCACTAAGAACCATGCTTATTGTAATTCCCAATGCCGGTCCCACCAAATAGGCAGGAATCCACCCTGGACTTGACTTTGTCCAATTAGAACAAATCCATTCCCTTTCCATTTAAGTAACTACCAGTAAATGTAGCAGAATACTTTTTTATAGTCCATTCCGTTTCTCATTTACATTTCAGCTGTCAGGAACTAGAAGGCAGTGAGTTATCATCATACCACTTTCTGGATCCTCTTTGTTCAAAGAGATAGCAGGAATTTTTGTGGAGATAAGGACCACTGGCAGCCAGAGAATGGGACAGGATAACTTTCATAATATGCATCACCTATCTACAAATCAGCATGATGCTTATGCACATGCACATGTCTATCTTTAAGCACACATACAGAGCCAGCTGCATACAAAGATCTGTGTGTGCTTATAATTAAGCATGCTTCCAGGTGCTTTTCTGAATTTGCGCTCAAAGTTAAATATGCAAAATCTTTGCTCAAATGAAACCAGACACATTCAGCATGCTTTAATAAATGTTACTATTAAAAGGATTTCCAGTATTCTTTTGGTATACTGAGGTTTCATCTTTTCTCCTTTGTTCATAGATGTTCTCCATAAAAAGCAAACTTCACTGCTCTGCAATTAATGGATAGGTTCTGAGGGGAAAATGTAAGAAAAAAATAACATCCTTCAGAGTTAAACCAAAGGAAGGGGAAGTTTTTTCTGCTGCGTTCTGGGCAACGGAAGACAGTCCATCATTCTGATGAAGCCAGAAAAATTCTTTTACATACACCAGCGGTCTCAGTAAACCTACCCCTAACCCTCTGAGCTGTAAGGTTTATTTTATGATAGTTTAAATCTTACCTTATATTTTATCATCTTCTGCTAATAACAAAAGTTTACGCAATAGCTACTGGTCAAAGAGCAACCAGAAGCTCATTTTATTTTGCCTAAACATGATGTGCAGTCATAAAAACAAAGCAGACCTTCCGATGTTTTTTTATTAGTAGTAGTAGGTAATACTGAATTTGCAAACTATCACTCAAAGTAACAAGTGTTCTTTAAGGGGATTGTAGAACATTTTCTTAATGTAAACTTTGCCTGTTTCATTCTGATGTCAGCTGATTTAGCAAATCAAATACTATAAATGCATCCCATGAATTGGTTTCTTGCATTTGAGATGAGAAATACAACAGAAAACAAAAACACAGGGTAACAACTTGTGACTGATGTAAAGCAGCTGAATATAGTGCTTCTCTGCTGCAAAGACTTTAAGAAATGTGGTTTGCCCTACAGTGATCTGAAATTTTGCATGCTGTGCTTCAACTGCATTTGCCCTACCTGCCAATGTATTCTGCACATTATGCAGGAGACGTTTGGATAGCTCTTGAAAAATCTCCCTCTCTCTATAAAACATACTTCTTAGGTACTTCAGAGTCATCACTTTATTAGCTCTTGCTGACAACAGCTAATACTCAATCAATGAGTTTAAACTGAAGTGTAGTCCCATAGACCAGGCAACAGAAAGCCCAAGCATTTTCTTGAGCTTACTTTCGGCAGACAACCTGAAATTAGTGGATCTATCGGTTATATAAATTCATAGGAGGCACTCGTTCTCATTTTCCTCTACTTACAGAACCCATTTCTGTGCAAACAGTGCATTTTAAGACAACTCTTAAATAAAAAAAAAGCAGCCAAAAGCAAACCAACATAAGGCAGGTCAGGACTAGTATGTCCTTATTCCCCCAAGTCACACCTCCTGAGCCTGCTGATGACTTGCTTAGTAGGAAGTTAAACACCACAAGAGAAGCAGCCCTTGTTTTTTAACTCTGTAATGACTGCATCTGCATCCAACATCCCATCAGGAGCTCTAAGCTGGCCTGCCAGAAACAGCACCCTCAGTGAACCTGCTTGGATTGGAGACACCTTAGAGCGTGCTGACTCAGCAAAATCTCACTGGCAAAGCAACAGCAGACAAGATGGATGCTCTTGGCTTCAGCAATTAAAAAAAGACTTAAATCTTTACAAAGAGACAAAGAGGCTTGGAGACAAAGCAGGCAGGAAAAAAATGAGAGAGAGATAAGATTTCTAAACAATAGAAATCTTCAGATAAAGTTCAGTTCAAGCCAACCTTTCATTCAGCTCATTCTTTCTACCAGCACCAACACTTAGAAAGTGTCTTGGGGTTAAATCCAACAAATACCAACCACATAAAAGGCTGCGTATCCAAAGAAATCTCTTTAGCAACCAGAATTTCACTTGCTTTGTTACCATCAGCATGACGGTTTCCCTTTCAGCTGCAGCAGAGAAGCACGACAAAGACCATTTTGATCTCAATTTCCTTTTTCACCTTTTTTGTAATTAATCTGAAGAGTAATTCGCATTACTGCAATTTAGCCAAGACATGCATGAGCTACTGTCNTCTCGGTGAGGTAAGTGGCAGAGTGTTGGGTTCCAGGTGGTGAGCAGTTGCACTGTGCATCACTCGTTTTTGTATATTCTTTTATTAGTACCATTGTTGTTGTAAATTCTCTCCTTGTGGTGTCCCAGTAAACTGTCCTTATCTCAACCCACGAGGTTCCATTTTTTTTTCTTTTCCCCTTCCCGATTCCCCTCCTCATCCCACCGGAAGGGGCGAGAGGAGTGAGCAAGCGGCTGCGTGGTGCTTTGTTACCGACTGAGCTGAAACCAAAATCACAACAGCCTCTTAAATTCTAGCAAAATACAAAATCCCCTCCACTAACCTAATTACAGACAGATTCAACAGCATTTTTCTGCACAAAATTTATGGGTTAAAATCCTAACATCAATAAAAGCCAAGTGTTCTAACACACTATTTGAGAACAGGTGTTATGCACAGTACTACTAAGACTTTAAAAATTCTTTGAAGGAAAATAGATGGGCTTTCAGAAAGAGAAACAGCCTCTTGAAGCATACTGAAATGCTACAGACATGGCTGAGAGATAAATGAAGAAAGCGAAAACCAAAAGAGGAAGCAGGTACTATAAGACTGGTGAGTGTTGAGGCAAGTCAGAGCCAACATGGAGAAGTGTAACATAGGAGGAAATGAGAACCATTAAAATAATATGGCAAGAGGGAAGACTGCTGAAAGTTGCCAAGGCCATTGGTGAATCTAATACCTGGCTCACTGTTTTTCCACCACCGCCTTTTCTAAGGAATTGTGCTGATAATAGGAAAATGTAGCTAAATACAAACTATTTTTATTTGTGGAGCATCCCCAATCTTCCATAAGAAATTTTTATGCATATACAAGCAGAGCAAGAGGCACTCCTTGTCCCAAATGACTTCTACGCTCAGCAGGCAAATAGAGAAAGGGTGAAATGAGACAGATGGAAGAAAGTGTCCCTGAGGTACTTTCTGGGGACAGAACAGTCTTTTCACTAGAAATAATTTTTAACACAGCTTTATATCCACTCATGAGTAGACTAAGGCCTGAGCCCTATCCAGATATAACATGAAAAGGGGAGGGGGAAATTGGAGATGTGAGAAGAAAGATTCTCCTGTTTAAGAAGCAGGGGCCTTCCATCCCTCCGTATGGTTCTTCACTGGACCCCAACGGAAAGGGCATCGAGACTGTGGCTGATAAATCATGGTTTACTTTGGATGATAGCACTGCTCAACTCAGACCTGCACAGTGAGTTTCTACTTCTCCCCCAACACTTATGGCTTGGCAATTTCTATTCTTTACTTAACACTTCTTTCCCAGCCTTTCAGTTTTTTCTCTTTGGATCCCTGCTTCACTGCATACCTACTTCAGTGTGTGGGATACCAACACTGCATCACAGACTAACATATATTCATATACACACTCCATTAACAGTTTTCTCCATTCTGTCACACTCTACCCTATGAAAATCAGTATACAGTTATTATGTTGCATAGACTACATTCTCCCAACACAGACTTCACACATAGGGGAGCAAAAGTCCTCTGCAGTTCTTGCAAGTCAGCTACTATGAGCACTCAACTCAAAAAAACAAAAAAAAAGTGAAAAAGTTAAATGAACCCACAAAACAATGATTATACACACACCAAAAAACCTGTCAGCCAGTGAGTCCTTCAGGTGTGCATGACTGCAGACCCAAGTGATAACCGGCACAGACCTCGAGTTAAAAGCAATGTGTCTATTTATGTGTTCTTTGCTCGGTTTGCACTGCAGCTTCTCTGCAGATTTCAGGGGGAAATTAGTATTTTCACAAGGTACCTTTTCCTTTTTTTCTGCTTTATTTTGCTAGTCAACGGAAGAGAGTATTGAAAATGCTCTTTTGGTCAACTGCATACAAAACTGTTTCTTAAAAGAGATTGTTACAAGTATGGTAACGTAAGTTATCAGGACTGCCAATTTATGGAGAATGGAACAAATACATTCCTACACGATAACTGAAGCTGTGATTATGAACTCAGGCTTTTGGTTTACTTCAGAGTTACTGGATATCCGTTTCCTTCTTAATTTACGAGTGCCAGTGCTTAATCTCCCACCTGGTTTGCCTTCCACATGCAACAACCACACAGCTGCTGATACTTACTTCCATTCTAAGTATGGATGCTACATATTCTTTCAGAAAATGCCTTACAAATACCTGTTTCCAGGAACTTCCCAAAATGGTGATTAGAAAATACATTTGCCAGGTCTGCAGATGAAGTTAAACTCTCCTCATGCATGCCTGGTTTGTAAACTGACTTAAAAGCAACATAATGTGACTCTGTTAAACAATGACATGCTTGGATATCTGATAGGTGAGTCTACAGACACCTGTAAATTTAGATCAGGTTTCCTGTGTTCTCCTTTCCACCTTGGCAGCTCAGTTTACGTGAGCAAACATTTCAGAATAGGGCAAGTCCTTTTGATGCATCGGTGCCAACTGAGACTTTTTGCATCATCCCAGCAACACAGGCTTGACTTGATCAGTCCTGGTATCACCAAGTGTTACATTTCACACTTACAATGGGGCTAAATGAGACTCTCTGAAGTCTCCAGATGCCTCTGTTCCCAAAGGCTGGCAGGTGACGGTGAGGGGAGCTGGCCCACAACAGGCCCTGCAGGGCTTCTGGCCGGAGCCCGGCTCTTGGGCTGCTGCCCTCCCACTGCTCCCTTCTGAACCTTGACCGTCTGCCTGACTCCCAGCACAGGTGTGAACTGCACCTGGTAAAGCATTAACTTTGTTCTCTGTGTTAACAAAACAGGAGCTGCTCGGGTGCACCTGTTTGTGTTAGGTTACTGGCAAAGCTATCAGAGTAGACCTAAGAAAAAGACCAACTATGCTAAGGGGCAAATTCTCAGCTGGTATTGCAGCTGAGTGAAATAATAGAGTTGAATTTTCTCATGTCAATTAGCCTTTGTTGTGGTGGATTTCTTCTTGCAACACCTGAGGCCTCTTGCTCAGTTCAATTTGCAGTCCCTGATGTAATGTGTTATCTATTAGACTTTTAAAATTAATTTTTCTAATGCTTTTGAAGCTTAAATTCTTCTGGGTTTTGTCTTACGTCCTCTTATACACAAGCTGTCGCCCCATCTTTGGGGCATTCTCAAGTCCTCAGGAATTGATCTCAATTTCAGTGCACTACCTAAGAAGTCAGTGTAATACCTGCTGACTCGTCTTGGAAAGCTAGGATTTACATTATGGCTACCAACATATTCTTCATGAAGCAAAAGCCATGTATCTTTCAGCTCCAGTTGAAACAAATCTGAACAAACAGTGTAACACAGACTACAGTCAAAAAAAGGTGACAGCTTCTCCTTGTGTTTTCCATGGCCTCTCCATTGTGACCTGGGGGTGGGAGACAGACCCACCTAGCACACGGCTGAACACAGCAGCAGAACACAACAGCTGGGTATGTAGTTCTGCTACATGACTATGCAGACAACATACACATCCAGTCCAGAAGCATGTTTAGTACTGCAAAGAGATGCAATTAATCATTCTTGCAAACCAAATCTGGAGGAAATAACTCCCATCTCAAGCACTGGAATTCATGTATCTTGTTATCATGCACAGGAAGAAAGAATAGTTCAGAAAGATTGTGAGAAATGCTATAGAAGAAGATGTCCCTGCTCATTGCAGGAGTTTGGACTAGATGACCTTTACAGGTCCGCTCCAACCCATACTATTCTATGATTCTATAGACTTAGCTTATATTTCCCAGATTAAAAATAATTCCATTACTGAAAATATCTATCTTAATAGGCCGAACTATGAATCTTCAACTTAAATGTTATTTATACCTTAAACCATAGAGAAGTAAAACATGGAAATCTGTCAAAGATGCAAACGCTTCAAAAGAAATCTAACCTTTTCTATTAAGTAGATGCATGCTAAAAATTCAGTAGAGTGCAACAACTACTGTCTCTCAGGTCATCCAGGAAAAAAAAGCTGTAAATATTCGCAGTCTGCATTAAGAACAAAGGCAGATCCTTGGCAGGAGTGCTCCTAGGCAATGGGTGTGATATATGGGAGAAAAAAAAAAAAAAAAAGGACTAAACATCTAAATGTCTCCATCCCACACTCTTCAAAAGGAAAATGCTTAAGAGTTTTACAGATGCAGAAAACAAGCAAAGAACAGTCTGGGACTGACAGGAACGGTGTAGCCTTGTTTATGCCTAAAATCACATCTGATAGCATGGGAAAGATTCAGATGCAAAATCTAGTCTTAATGTTCAAGCACCGGCAGAGGGATTAGATATTACTGTGCCCCTAATTACACAGGCATGCATGCATCTCTCATTTTTACCATGGATAACGAAAATGAAGACATTGAACTTAGCTCTAAAGAAAGTAAGAGTGTTGGCTGGTTTGTATGGCAGGACATACCTCCATGTAGTTCCTTTTGTAAAAATGACAGAATGATGGAGTAACAAGAACATGCATTACTGACAGGTGTAATTTCACCCCTGCTTGAACGGCCATTGCTTAAAAGGGAGATGAAAGCCTCAAACTGCTGAATGAAGATGGAAAAAACTCAGACAGAAATAACATTCGTCGTCTCAGGGGAGCTGAATCACATGGTTCCTGCAGTTTTCCATTTAGCTAAGGGGTTGTACGGATTTACAACATGCTCTGAAAGGACCTGATCAAAGTTATTTTCACCTGCATCTGGATGGCTCCTAGAACACATTGGGGCATTTATAAGCACTACCAGGAGCATGTCCAGGACTCCACAGCAACAGCATGCCCCCCTCACATCAGCAGCAGTAACTACTATTAAACCAATTCTTTTTAATTCATCTGATGCTAATAAGCTTAACCCAGATCCCACTGTGCTGAGTGACAGTTTTACAACCAACCTCTATAGCACCAAAATTCAACTGTCCATGAACAGACTTTTAAATGGTATTAACTATTGTTAGTATAGTAATGACAGTCAGCTCCTGCCAGGGCCCTGCCACAATAGATGTTATACAGTTAGCTCATGGCAAACTCAACGCCCAATTTGAAGGAAAGGGCAGAAATCAAAGGTAGGTGGGCAGGTTTCCACTCTGGAACTCAAGGCTGCCTGGGTCAGCCAAAGGAAGGGAGAAGAGGACCAAGGGGGGAACCTGGGAGGAGGACGAACCAGTGTATCAGGTAATAGTAACGTGCAAGGGCAGGAGAGGAAAATCAGGAAGGCTACCCAATACAGACTGTGTGTTCATCCTTCCCTATCAGACAAAGCACAAGAGCTGGAGCATCTCATGACCATCATTCAGAGCACCCAGGCACTGATTAGGAAAAAAATAAAGGGAGGGTGGGAGTGGTGAGGAGTGGTAAGACTTAAGGTTCACAGCAGCAGGCTCGCACTCCCTGGACATGGGATATAAGCAAGAAGTACTCCTTAGAGCATTACTGACTCTTAAACAACAAAACCACTGTGACCTATGGAACATGCACTTCTTTTTTTTTTTTTTTTCTATTCCTGAATAACAGAACAATTATCTCCACTAGTTTTGAATATATTCTTTGACTGGAGTTGTTAATTTGACCATCAACTGCTGTAAACTTACATTGCATATAGCACCTCACCACTGCAGATTATAACAGCAAGAACCTTTGCCAGAGATATTTGTATATATCAGCTTCTAGGCTGTTTTTTCAACCTTCTGGAGAAAGCCCATTATCATGTCACAGAACATGAGTTAACAGCCAGTTGTCTCCTTGCATAGGTGATTACAAAATACAAAAAGAGAGCTGATCCCTAATTTTAAGAATGTAGGTATTACCAGAAGCACTAAAAGACAATTTTTATTTACAAAATACAAAGATGTAAAACACTAAACCAAGGTCACCAACAGTAATGTTTCTGCTATACCCCTTTCTGCAATGACTGGATCCAAGGTCCTCTAAGTGCTCAGATGTTTATGAGTCCACAAGTTGATATTCATTAAACCCTACCATACATTTTCCAGAGAAGTAGATTCTCACAGCATTTTCACAGTGCAAATTGTGACCCTTCTGGTTGCAGTCATGTAAAAATTAGGTAACTTAAACATCAAGGAATGTACATGTACTACACAAAAAACAGCCAACTTAATGAAAAATATCTGACATCTGGTTCTCCCCTTTGAGTTATTTTCAAGCCAAGAAGGAGGGAGGAAGACTGTTTTACCTTTGGTATTTTAGTGTATTTTAGGTTAACAGTCTGTTTTCTCTTGTAGTGTTTTATTTGGCTTTTGTGGGACACTTACATAGTTGTTAGGAGTATATACGCCAACACATATGCTTAGAAGAACTTCAGTAAGGCAGATCCAACTCTCAAGTGTTTGTTTTTGTACGCTGCAGTTTATGATCCAGGACGGCCAAACTGAAAAAGGTTATTAGAAAAACAATGCTGACTGAACATCAGAGAAATAGACAACAATAAAGCAATTAAGCATGAGAGGGCTACATCTATTTAAGAAATAGTCTACAGGCTCTGTGAAAGCCAAGTAGGTTAGAGTTTCTCATATGCTGTCAAGAGCCATTACTTGAGCACTGGAGAAACACAGTGATCCCATGATCAACACGTCTGAAGAGAAGTTTGTTCCCAGCACTGCTGCAAAGTGCTTATGGCACAATGCAAAATAATTTTCTTTTGTCTCTTATAGGGAAAAATGCATCCCTTCTCCTTACTTACAGGATGCTAGTCAGAAGTCATTATGACCTCTTCTAACTGTGCAAGAACTAGTAAAAAGGGCTTCTATTTGGGTTCTGCAATGCTATTTTAAGTACAAATACACAGATATTTACAAGTGTCACTTGTTGAAATTTAGCTTCCTTTAGAAGGTGATGTGTAAATGATAATGTTTCTCATAGTTCTCTTCCAGACAGCTTATTACACTACGCAGTTCTATGATTTTGCTGTTCACAGTTAAAATTGTTTCCTAGATAGACACCAGATAGGAGACATGAAAAGTATACTCTTCCTCTCCCCCACCCTGTTGGTTTTTTCCTCAGGGGAGCTGTTCCAAACTTACATACTGATGAACACAAACAAGCTATGCTGTCTAATGAGAACTGCTGTTTAAGTAAGTTTCAAACAGTTGAAATGAAATTTATAACTTAACCACTTTTGAGATGCTTACATCTAACATTCCAATATAGCACTATTTATGTACAAGCACCACAAATTTTGCTTCAAAACAAACATGGATCAAAATAAACTTCTAAAATACCCACAAATGCTAATCTCTCTCTCGCCCTTGCTTTTTCACTCATATTGAAATATATACTTGGCACTCTCCCAAATTATTGAAGGGAAAGCATTTCATTTTCAGACAATATCATCTTGCCCACCAGAGAGAATTTTCTGGACTGCCTGCCTTAATATGAATTTTCACTTTCAAGAAAAACACACACAGAACGTACATTTCACAACACACGTATCTATACGTTCCCTCCCTCAAAGACAGTGTGTGGTGTGGCCCCACTATGACTGGCTTTTGTCCTAATGCACATTCCCTGATCTTGTGAGTCAACCCTCAAAGCAGGCCCAAAGGCAAAACCCTCCTTCAGAGAAAAGAGCAGTGGAACCAAACAGGCACAATGACAGTCCAAAGTTCTTCAAAGATAGCCAGCTAGCTAGAAAATGCTCCTTACAAGTTATTCAGGGGTTGCAAAACCTTCAGAGTTACCAAATCTGCTAGAAAAGCAGCTCTGCCACACTGCAATACCCTCTGCCAGGAATCCTCTCTGTGCTGAGATTTTGGCTAAGTGGGAAGGTTGGCTACTGTATAACATAGTGCTCTCATATTCCAAGTGAGTTCTTGAGTAAGTGCAGCATGTTATTCATAACATATTGTATTTCAATTGCATCAGTGTGATTTCCACATGAAATGGAACATCTCCCATGTATTGCAGTGTCACCACATTTCAAGTTCCTGTGACATAAAACCAATGTATGTTGTCTTTGTCATTCATGGAGGGTTTCAACTGATGCATGTGGTTGACCTCAATTGTCTTCTAGGTCTACAAGAAATTACCTGTAGGTGTGCTTTATGCATGTGCTAGGATCATTCCTTACTCTACAATTCAAAATGTATCATAATGCAAGCATATGCTGTATTGACTAGCTCTGGAAAGGTCTGAATTAGGAGGTCCCTGGGTACTTGGCAAGAATCTGTAGGACCATCTGATGACTTGTTGATTCAATGTCATGTTACCACATCGCACTCTCAGTAAACATTCAATCATCACAGTGAATTGCTTTGTTGAAAAGCAACAATTTCCCCTCATAACAAACTCTGTTCTCAGTGACGTCCAACAGTCCACAACCATGTACAAAGTACAGTAATAAAGTTGTTCACATTAACAGGCAAGGTGGCCAAGAATGTCACTAAAATGCTAAGGAGGGAAATATTTAGGAATACTGCATGTAACATACAGAACACCCTTAAAGCCCATTAGTTCTCATTCCAGCTGTCATCTTATGCTTCTTTCAGTAATGCTTTGAATGTCTTTTCTTACAGCTGTTTTTCACTGGCTCTCACTTATCAGACCATTAGTTAATTTGAGCAAATGAAATAAACTGTTGACAGAATAGCTGTTTATTTCATTCATTTCTACTAAAAGCTTTCATGCATCAGCTCTTTCTGCCTTTCTCCATTGCTTCCTTTAGAGGTAATAATTTATAATGTGAAAGTCATTGTGTTTGGTAACATTAGGCAGCCAGATGGTTGGGTTTTGTTTTCTATAGCTAGGAAAAGAGAAATACTCCTATTGTAAAGGTACAAGAGCTGAAAATACTAATAAATACATGTGGGCATAATGATTTTTAAAAGTCAGTGACCAAAAAATAAATTGTTTTTTGAAAATATCTCCATTTTTCTATGAGTACCATCACCTTTCACTAAACTTACCCAGATATCTTTTTACCACACTGCTTATTTGTTTTAAAGTAATATTATAAAACACATACAACCTGAAATACAATGCCAAAGAACAAACACTGTCTTAAAACATGTGCACACTATTTTAAAAAAAATTCCAGTTAAATCACATGTTATTATTTATTTACTGAGAACTGACAATGTGTTTCACAAAGACATTCACCAAGGTTCATTTCATGCGTGCCCAGGAGCGATAAAGTCGTGTCTCTGCAGTTACATGTACCAACTTCCAGTTGGGATCTTGTATATAACCGGTTTTAATGTAACACCCACTGGACTTATATTTACACCTGTAAAAAGCTAATGCTGAGAACATGAAGCAAATTAAAGATCAAATTCAGCTTCCAGTTCAATACAGGAGGCAGCCAGTGACAGCAGCAAAGAAATACCAAGATCAATACGGAACACAAGGTCCTTATGGTGAGTGGGTTTTTTTCCATAGAATAGTGCTATCTCAAGGGAGACTAAAACTCAGTAGTATACATACAAGGAGATGGCGTTCTGGCTCCATTTAGCTTGATGGTGTCAAAATAGTCACTGACTTCTGCAGGAGCATGACTTCAACCTCCATTTCCAAGTAGACAAAACACTACATCGATAGATGTGGTGAGCAGCCAGCTGGTACATGTTCTCTGCTTTGTACAAGGCTCCTACAGAAAAATATCCCAAACAAGCACACATTCTCAAGGTAAACTTGCCATTTTATGATCTGAATTAAAAGGTTTCAAACTGTTATTTTCTGACTTTAAACACGGCATTTTTTTCGGAATACTTAATAAGCAAAGGGCTACTGCAGAAAGCAAATTCAGGTTAGGGAAACAAATTTGTGAGCAAGTCAGTATCAGAGACCAAGAAAGTTATCTTTAAAAAACAAGGCAGACTAGCCACTTGAAGAACTACAAGACAGAAAACTGCAGTGGTTCATCATGCGGCAGCCACACTGCCCTTCCTCACTGCAGAAAGAGGTTAGAGTCGTCCTGCTCTCGAATCAGGACTTCCACTCCACAGCCATCATGCTCACCAAAGCCCCTCCAACCCCCAAGTATGAGTAAACCCTGGGATGACCATGGAGTACAAATCACACATCTGAATCACTAAACAGCCACTTGAGCTTTCAGAAGACAAAATAAACTCCAGGTAATAAAAATTTAAAAGTCCAAGAGACCCAGTCAGTTGGAGGAGAGAGACCATGAAGGCATCCCTCAGGAAAGTGCTACCTCCAAGCTCTACTGCTTTTCCTAGAAAGGGTAAGACAGCGGCTCAGTTGCCTTTCCCATGGAAAGAGGAAATTATGGACAGCCACTCCTCATCTGGAGACAGCCAACACAATACATGACAGACAGGCTTATTTTTTCCACATGCATCTAACAACAAACTCCTATAACACCACCTGAACCCATCAATCCTTGATGTCTTTGCTAGAGGGAAGGCCCTGTCCCAAAATTCATCAATACCCCTTTTCAATCAGTTAGAAAAGTGAGTCCCACAAGAGTCTGCTTCAAGCCTGAAAAACAGAGTTCTTCTGTTAGGTAGGAAAGACATTTAGCTCTTTCCACCCCCCCCGAGTGTATTTTAGTCAGTGATTTAACATGAGTATGTGGAGTCTCTAAAAACATGTATTTTCCAGCTAAAGCATTTATGTAGTCACTTTCTTAGCCCTCCTTTTTTTTTTTTTAATTCACAATTTGAGAAGAATGTGAATGAACACATTATAAATTCCTCCCCATCAACAACTTATGCACACAACATAACATTCTTGGAAAACAGAAGCAAGTCTTCAGAAATATTTCCAATACAAGTTGTTAAATTATATTCATGCAAGTACCCCAACGTTGAAAATCAGTATTCTGAATTGGCCAACTATGGCTACTTTAGGAAAACAAAATAGTGGGTTTGGTTTAATTTATTTATACTCTGTGATCGCCTCTTTGTCTGTGTTTTAGTGATGCTCTTTGATGATTCAGCAAAGCATTACCCACTTCAATGAGTTCTCTTCCTATTGAGAATTTTATTTCTTCGAGCTGATAGGCCATGATGGAAGTTTTTCTATTGCATGTGCTAGCATTTAACATCCTACTGTCACAAATACAGTAAGATGAACTGCAATGTATATTTGCTCTATATATCTATAATTGCATTTCTAATGCCACCTATTTCCCCACTAAGATTAGTATTCTTTACTGGGTTGGCTGTATTTAAGAGATCTACTAAAAAGCAAAAATTTGGCACTCATCTAGGTCCTATTCTGGAGAGACCTCAGGCTACATTTACACTGGACAATCACGCAACACCAAGAGCAGGACCTCAGGAATGTAACACTTGGAGCCAGAGACTCTGTGTCCCCACAACGTACACATTTTGGGACTTTTACATCAAAGTAGTACTAGTCTGATCCTAAGAACTGGCCATCTGTAAGAGGATGGTGCCCCTGGAGCCCATCTTCTTGTTTAGTATCTCTTTTTTTCCAGTTAACACCAATAAGTGCATTCCAAGATTGCTCTGCGACACAAGACCAACGTGTAGTAAGTGGAACCTACTGAAAGAAGTGTTTCAAAATCACGCTCCTCATCCCAACTCAAAGGCTAATGTAGACACAGCATCACATACATGTATACAATCACTCATCAGCCCCTCTCGAGCTCTCTTTAAAAGGAGCCCAAAACTCCTGCTGAGACAAATAAATCCAACTACAAGGTCTTTAAAGGGAGCTTAATTGGTCTTGAATTAATAGCAGTTAATAAAATTATGCATTTTGATCAGAATTCTAAGTGAACCTTGAGGTCTTCTGATGACAGCTAAAACTATTCAAATAATATGCCCCATGTCTTGCTGTCAGCTGATCTTAAACATGACCATTTGCCACAGCACAAGTAATTTGCAGTTATTCACAGCTGTCACATCACTAAAATGATACAATTCATGTATTCTACAAAATAAAAAAAAGTTCTCCTAACTTTTGCTTCACTTTTGATAAATTACAGAAAAGAATGAAGAAATAAAAGACGCTCTGTATTTCTCCTCTTTTTCCACATGCTTTTCTACATGGAGTATCAGTTTTGCAGCCTTCCGATGGAAAACACACACTATATCGAATCAAACAATTTTTAAGGGTTTAAAAAAACCTACAGTCCACAAATTACAATTAAACTAGACTGATTTTTTCCATGATACTGCACCTATGACTTACAGAGAAGGAATCTTGGGGGTTGGGGAATAATAATTATATTAACTTGTCCTTTTTAAGATATATTTCTCCCAAACAGATTTGATAAACACAACGAAAAATCATACTGAACTTAGGAGCTGCCTTAGTGTGCTGTGTAACATTTTAAGTAACATTCTTTGCTTGCTTTCTTATCTCCTTTCTGTCGCCAGTACTTCATGATCCTACAATTGAAATCATAGAAATAAAACTACACCATAAATGTACAGCCGCCTCCCTAACAGCTGTTTTTGAGGTTCAGAGGACTCTGGATCCAACGGTCCTATTTCCAAGTATTTCAACTACTTTTATACTCCATTTACACCTGCTGCCAAACATGCATCAGCATATAGTGCACAAACACTAGCAGACAATCAAGCCTATAATTTCTGGAGACAAAAATATAATGAAAAAGGGTTCCGCTTGTCATCTGCACAAGAAGTCTCAACAAGTAACGTGATTTCCACGCAACCCCTACCCCCTTTTAATTGGGAAGAAATGCATACTAAGGCTTCAAGAGATGAAATAAAAAGATTACATCAACATCCAGGAAACAAGAGTTTCATTTCTTTCATACTACACTCTTTCCAATGACATGGAATCTGATATGTATTTGGTATTTCAAGGGCAGAAGTGATTTGTTTTAAATTAAGTTATGACTACCTGCATGACTCATGCAATTTCCAAAACAATTTATTAAACAGACAGACATGGGTTCAGTTAAAAGAGAAAGAAACATTTCTGTAATACACTCTTTTTCTTAGAGGGGTATAGATGTTGGGAAACAGTGAAGAGAGAAAAGATCATGTCAGCACAATATTGTTGGTCATACACAACACAGTCTTATGCTTCATCGAAGTTTTCAACAGAGGAAACAGGTATATTAGAAAGTGATTAATTCACAAGTTTTTTCTGAGTCAGCTACAGTAGTTGCTTTGAATGGCTCTAAAGAAACAAGCAGTAACCAGTGCTTTAATACAGCTTCAATAAAACACATTTCAAAGCCAAAAAGGCCCAACCATCTAACTGCTTTCACAGCCAATGCTCAGGGCAGAAAAAAATAAACAAGTTCCATTCTAGTAGGCATGAATTTCATCTGATGTCCTGGTTGTAGCTCTCACAATTGAGAACAGGAGCATCAGGTTTTTTGTTGTTTTGGTTTTTTTTTGTGGAAACCTTTTTTTTCCCCCCCAATCAGTGGAACAGGGGCAGGAAGGATGAATCCTTAGCTTACTAATGTCCCTCATTTCCATCAACAGATTCCACCTAATTATTTGAA
>VYZV01016832.1:138257-149511 GCA_013401275.1 Pandion haliaetus | reverse complement strand
GGGCGCTGCTGGGGGAGCCCCGGCAGCTCGGGGTTCGGGGAAGGGCGGCAGCTCGGGGCGGGCTACCTCGCACAGCCGGTCCAGCTCCCGCATTTCAGGCCCGGGCTGAGTCCTGTGGAGCTGAGGCGAGACTTCCTTCTGCCGAGGTGGGGTCGGCCGCGTCGTCGATGCTACCTCTCGCCGGTGCCCTCCGTGCAGCGACGGTGCCCGGTTTCGCGCGGGCAGTCGCCGTGTTTTCTTTCACTGTTGCGCTGTCCGCCCAGCCCGTCCGGGGCGTTCAGCCGCGCCGCCCGCCCCGCAGGTACCGTGGCCCGTGGATGCGAAGGAAGCTGGGCGGCCCGGGCCGGGGCGGTGCTCCTGGGCCGCGGGGCCTGCCTGGGTCGGTGGCTCTGCCGGCGTTTGGCTCCTTGAGGTGTTGCCCTGTTCTGGAGGGAGCAGCCACCTTGTTGCTGGGCCAGGATCTCGGGGTTGCCTCGCCATGCCCTGCCAGCTGAGGGGGAGGTTGGCGCGGGATGTGCTGTGTAGCTGGGGGTGTCGCTTTTGGACACGGCAGAAACAAAAATCAGGCTGTCCTTTAAACTGATGCAGTTACCGAAAAATACAAAAGTGACGTAACGCTGGCCTGCCTGTGGAGGTTGGCACCCTAGCAAGTATAACCTTTTCCCCCCTCTCTGTTAAGGATTTTGTGAGCCTCGAGTGGTTTGTGAATTGAATTATGCTTGAGAGCATCAACTCAGCGGTGAATGTGACAGCACGCGCGTGCTGTAACTGTGACCGATGAATACTCAAGTTCAGTGTGAAGCAGAACCTACTCTTCTAGATGCACCTGAATATTTCATAGCATGAGTGAGGAGTTTAGAAATGGAACTGATGTTTTTGAAAAAGCCTGGCCTGTTCTGCTAGTTATAGTCTAATACGCACATCTGGGTTCAAATAGCAGGGTTAATACTAATGTATGAGTTGCTTTTTTCTTTTTTATCTGAAACTCATTGGTCCCATCATTACCTTGCTCAAATGTTAAGTTGTTAAAACCTGGATGCTTTTTTGCAGAGGAGATATGTTTCCTTACGTGCTAGAAGTGACTCTCTGATTTAAAAAAAAAAAGTTTCACTAAGAACTTACAAATATCTTGGTTTTAGAGTACTCTTGTAGGTTATAGCCCCTTGCTGAGCTTTAAGCCCCTTATCTAGAGTAATCCTCTTTGTTTTTGTAATAGCTAAAAAAAAATTTGAGTACAGGAAGGCTGCTTTGTGTATTGAAGGAAATCTATGTAGAGTTTTTAAGAGCTGATGATCGGCCACTATAACCCAATCTGCTGTTAAGTATTTTATTGTTGACTGGCCTTTCAGCTCCAGAAAACCCATGGCAAAATAAAATCAGTAGGGGTCTCAATTATTTTTTTATTTTAACTAGTTTGATAGTTCCAGCCTTCTTTAAAATTGAAAAACAAGGTATGTGTTATCTTACTCAGTATTGCACAAAATAATATTTTGGTGGTCATAGGAACCTGTAGAGCTGTGTTGCTCAGGCTTTTGGGTATTTCATTCTTGCTCTTACCTGGTCTACCACTGGATGTGAGAGCAGGGCTCTTGCAAGGCCGGGTTGGTTTGTTGATTAAATGCCCATACAGAGATTTAATGTTCAAGCAGACCTTCCTGCTGCATTTATGGTAAAAATCTTTGAGGTGTTCCTTGTATATGATTAATAACTAGTCAGTGTTTCACGCAGTCCAGAATGGCAGTTCCAGTTCTCAGCTTTTCACTCATACTATGAAATCTTCCTCTGTGTCTAGTAGAGTACTCTTCTGCTTTCAAGAAGCTGAAGGTAAAATTCAGAATTTGTTGGTCCAGGCATACATTTGCATGATGTCTGAAAGAAGCAATAATATATTACTGAGAGCTGTTTTGTGGAAAATGCCTAGTCTGTTCCACTTGCTATAATGTACTCTGCAGATCTGGGATTAAATAACAGTGTTAAAGCCTAATGAATGAGGTGGTTTTTTTCTTTCTTTCAGTAACTTGTCTGCAAACTGTTGGTCCCATCTTCATCCTGTTAACATGTTCAACAGTTACAATGTTAACTTCTACCACAGCAAAGCTCTCACCTCCCCATATCCAGGATCACATGTTGAGCGTAGTCATGTTCCTGAAGATAAAGTGGGCTGGCTAATTGAGTGGAAAGATTATAATCCTGTGGAATACACTGCGATGTCTGTTTTGGCTGGACCCAGCTGGGCAGATCCCCAAATCAAGTGAGTGTAAATTGTGGCTCTTTTCTCCTGTGAACATGGAAGTAGGAAATCAGCTGAGTTAAGAAGGTCATCAGCTTAAGTGATGTGTGATTCTACAGTGATGTGTGAAAGCCAAGACCTAGAAAAATGGTGGTTAGAGAACTGAATGGTTTGGGTTAGCTGTGACTGTCTTTGACACATGTGTTTACTGAGCTGCTGATTGAGATAAGAGTAGTGTTAATTGGAATAATGGACAGCTGTTGATGCTGTGTAGTGCTTCTTCTCTGTGTTGTGAGCTAAATAAAAATCTCCTAATTTTCCTTAAGAATTAGGGAGAACAATTTCATAATATACTTGTCTGTTCATGGATTGAATGCAAGATGAGAAAAGAATTAAAGTAGAATTGTAGTTCCTGAGTTGAGTGCTCTGACTCAGGAAAGGTGACAGGTTGAATGCATGGCTGTAATTCTTTTTTTTTCGGAATGTGTATATTGATTTTTGATTCTGTGAATATATTCTCCCCTCAAGGAATGCTGTATGCTTCTTGGCTATAAAGTTACATGCATGCATCTAGTGTAATTTGGGATAATGGGAAATGATGATTCCTCTATATGCACATCTGTGTAGAAAGATCAGAAGATAATGGCACTTGAGGTTTCAGCCTTACCTTCCTTGTTTCCCATGGCAGTATGAACATGTGCTTCTATTTGCTCTTAATTTGGTTAGTATTCTGCTGATTAAGGCACACTGCTCTTCAGAGTCTGTAGGGCTGCTTATGTTCTGCCAAGGCATAGTTGGAAAATGTCAGGTAATCTTTTAGTAGGTGTTAGTAAGACTTGAAAATACAGTCATTTTCTGGGTGTTAGTGTAACTTCCCAAATAAATTGTGTAGAAGCTAATCAGTAGTTTGAAACCTGTGATGGTTTGAGAGGAATTGCTTTTGGGAAAGGAAATATACTTCTGTAGACAGATAGCTGCTTCTCTACTAGTTTTCAGAGGTACACACAGGAGATTGGCATTAAGCTAATTTTGAAAATCGATTACTAGCTTGTAACTCAGATAAATCAGGTCTAATAAATTTCTGCTCAATTTTTTTAATTAGCAAAATCTTTCTTAGTTTTATCAATAGATAACATCCTTCTATGTTCTCTAACCTTAACAAGAACACCTTTGAAACACTTTGTGTCTCTCTAGATTTTCATTTAGACAATGTTAAATTCTTTAGAGGGCGCACTTATGTCTGCAGAACTAAATACAGGGAGACTGTCATCAATAAATGTTGAGACTTTATAGCCTCCTGTAGAAAAGGGAGGATCCGCAACTTAAGTTCTGGTAAGAACTGCTCATTGGTCAAATGGGTGTTGCCAATCTGGTGGTTGGCCTGCAAGCTTTTATGGGTCAGAGGGGTGTTTTGTGTTTTATAACTTATCTCTATTAAATTATTCTTTTCCACACAGTGATAAAGGTTTTTCTCCCAAATTCAATGAGAGAGATGGAGAAGTGGAGAGGAAGAGTCTGAATGGCTTGTATGTGGTTGAAAATGGGAGGCCCCGGTGAGTGGTTTTTTTGTTTGCATATTCATTTTAGTAATGTAGTTTCAGAGCTCTTACAAGTCTATCAGTTTTGATGCATGGTACCTGATAGAACAAAATCGAGATAGTCTCCCCTAGAGACAGGGAAAATGATACCTCAGGGCCAGACAGTTCTTTCTTTGGAAGAAGGTTGTGTCAAAGAAGCACTAAAAGGTTAGCCAGTAGTACCACAACAGAGGGTTGTGGTGACACCGGAGTTGGAGGAGGTCTAACACTGTTAATAGGGTCTGTTGAATTTATTTTTTTTTCCACAGTTTGACCAAGTGTTGGGCTTTGAAGCTTTTGTACCACTTGTGCGCTATGGCAGAGTGGAAGAATATTTCCTTCCATTGACAAATCCTGGCATAGTACAGATGGGTAACCTCACCTAAAAATAGTTTATTTTCTTTCTGCCATTTGTACATAATTGAATGCTCTGTGCATCTAGTCTTGGAAACTAGATTCCATTTTCAGAAAAGGTTGTGTGTGCAATGAGAGTAATGCTTGATCAGAAGTATCTCAGGGCACAAGATCTGAGAAATGACAAAGCCTTTCTGTATATTTCCTTTCCCTGTACAGTCAAACACAAAAAGAGGTTGATGGAGAAAACCATGCTTTGTCTTTCTTGCTCTTTAAAGCATATGGTGGCACCAAATATATGTTGCTATCCTTTTCTTTGTTGTTATTTAAGCTTCTTTAAAGCTGCTTTTTTTAGAATACTCGCAGTATATTTTGAATGTGGGAAGGTAAATATGTTTAATGTACTGTGCCACTTATTTCAGAAATCCGGTGGGAAGGACTGGCCTCACAGGCAGAGGACTCTTAGGGCGCTGGGGTCCAAACCATGCTGCTGATCCTGTTGTGACTAGGTAAGGGTCAGGTGACTGAAAGGTGCCCTGCAGTAGAGCAAAAAACCCACACATTTTTGCCTTTTCTGTGCATCTCTGGACAGGCTATTACTTTTCACAGGCCTTTTGTGTGTGTTCCTATATGTGTAAGCCCATTCATATGTGGGCATCTAGACAGATATATAGACATGTGGAATGCGAATGTCATAATTTTTTAGTCTTCGTCTCTGGAAAAGAGTAAGGATTAACTGCTAGTGACAGGCAATCACTTCTGAAATGCTGAGGAAGTAGATTTTTAAAAAAAAAAACAAACCAGGAAGCATAATTTGATAGAAATACATTATACAAATAATCTTCAGTAACAAATGTAAAAACTGAAAGGATTATGTGATACTTTGGTACCATATACATAATATGCCAAAAGGCCTTTAGATGAGGCATGTTAAATTGCAAGAATAGGTTTTTCTGTCATAATGACTCAACTGCAAAAAAAAATAGTGTGCCTGCTTTTGCTCTGCAAGAAATACTAACTTGGCCTAGTATGTTATAGGAGGAGGCAGGCTTATGTTTCTCTTTTTTTTGGTTAGTGTGTGCTCTGTTTTAAAGGTGCTTTTGCCACCAGGATCTGTGTGTACGTGCTATTTTACACAAAGAAAGCATTCAGAAATGATAGTGTAGTTAACAAAGGTGCAAGCTAAGAAATGCCATGCTGAGGATAGGATCATTTTCACAATGGTTCTAATGCATTTTACTACTTCCCCTTTTCCGAAGGCTGCCAATGCTCTTGAGTTGTTTCCTTGAAAGTAAAAGAAATGCTGTTTTTATTTTGTCTTTGTTTAGATAGCTTTTTGCTTTAACTATTGGTAGTTCTTAATTCTTTACTGAAGGCAACAGTGGGTGTCTGTGGTGGTGTCCTGGTGCTGGGTGAGCCGTTCGCAGGTGTTGCAGCCTGCATGTACATGCTGTTCTAGCAGATGCCATGTGCGTTAGGGATAGGCAGGAGTGCAGCTCGGTGAGCGTCACCGCTGGTAGGATGTCTGGACATGGCTCCCGAAGGAGCTGCTGCTATCAGCATGGCTACGGAGATGTGGCTGTTGGGTGGTTTCTGCCCTTTCGGCTGAGGAAAACACAGTTGGTAGGCGCGTGTGAAACACTCGGTGTTCTGCCCTTGGTGGTGATCTGGCCAGACGGCATCTGTCGGTCCCCTCCCCACCCGTGACTGTTCTTTCTCTGCTTTGTTTGCCCCTGCGCAGGTGACAGCATGGGCACCTTGCCGTTCCTCTCCCAGGCCTTGTGTCAAGAAGCAGCAAAGCATGTTCTTGTTTGTCGTTTGCTGCAGGTGGAAGAGGGACGGAAGCGGCAACAAAATTGCTCATCCTGTTACTGGCAAAACCATCTTACAGTTTGTAGCTATCAAGAGGAGAGACTGTGGGGAGTGGGCCATTCCAGGGGTAAGAGCAAAGCTCCAGACATGGTAGACATTTCCCCGCTGGTAAGGCCACGAGGTGGTAAGTGGTGTGTGTGTGATAGAATTGTGCTTTTTGATGAAAAACCTCATGTTGCAGAGGTGAGGAGAAATGCTCCTTAAACTAGCTTTGCCCAAGCATCAGCTAGTATACCTTCAGATGTTTCTGCATTGCAAGGCAGTATTTGTATTTGATTCTGACCGTGTCTTTTGCTTAATGCAGGCACAACTTAATCCATTGCAGCTTTTGAAGGGGGGTGTGTGTGTGCTCTTTACGACTGCATGTAAAGTTCCTCCCATGTCCAGAGTATGATGCAAGTGGATGTAATATACTAAGACCCAGTCTAAGGGGAGTAAAACCAAGTGGAATCTGAAGGATAGTCACTTCTTTTCTCTTTCCCCCCTCTAAGGGGATGGTGGACCCAGGAGAGAAGATTAGCACTACCCTGAAGCGAGAATTTGGGGAGGAGGCCTTGAACTCCTTGCAGAAATCGCCTGAGGAGAAAGCAGAATTGGAGAAGCAACTCCACAAGCTGTTCAGCCAGGAACACTTTGTGGTGAGCTCTGTGTCTCTTGTGATAGCCTCTTGAGCTATACATGTAACTCGCAGCTGTATGGAACTTGAAAAAATGTAGCTGAAATGAAAATAAGCTGTGATGCTAGGGTTGTCATGGTGTAGGAAATGGAAAGGACTACTGAAAACTCTGTAAGAGCAAATGTATTGGAGGGAAAGAAAAAAAAATCTTATTCATTCCACCTTGTTTGCTGTGACACTGAGCTTGTTTTGGTTTGTTTGGGGCCTTAGGTGTACAGAGGATATGTGGATGACCCTCGTAACACTGATAATGCCTGGATGGAGACGGAGGCTGTGAACTATCATGACGAAACTGGTGGGTATCTCCACATGCGCTCATATTTGCCTTTTACTCTGTATGTTGGTTTGAAGTTGGGATGTATGTTGGGCTGAGATTGGCAATGAAATTGGGGGAACATGCAAGTCAGGTGTAAAGTATTGGACTAAAACCAATGGGTGTGTGGGTCTCGTCTCCTAAGATGTTCAGCTGTGACAGGTAGTTGTTTTTCCCTGTCATTGGCAGTTTGGTTTCTGTCAGTCTTGAAATAAGGAATATATGGACTTTGCCTGCAAATTATTTATTCATTTGTTAGCTAGTTCTAAGCTATGGACCATGTGCCTTCGTATGGAGATTGAACACTGGACAGGGGTTCCTTCTTGTCACTGTATTTACCTTGACTTGGTTTAATTTCCCTTTTTAATGAGTCTGAGGTGGAAGGATAGTCTGTTTCTTTTGTTAGTTTTCCTTTAGTAGCTAGTGTGTGCTTCAGGAGCATTGCCTCTGGCTGCTGGCAGATTTTCACTGCATTTATTGGTTTGGTGTTGTAATTGCTCTGAGACTTTTTATCCTGGTTAATCTGCCAGAGTAATTGTTGGACCTTATTTTACTTCTATAAATCAGTAGGAATGGGCATACATTGCTATAGGTTCTTAGATTGATCTGTTATCTTAGATTCTCATCTCTTACCTTTTAAGATAAATCAATCTAGGTGTCTATGACTTTGTCACTACACGAAGTCTCTGACTTAAACGTTTCCACTGTGTTTTAGGTAGTAGATACCAGTGGTGAAGTTTCATGTCACTGGTCCTTGACTTCTCAGTCCACAGAAACAGTGAAGAAACTGGTCTTTTGGTCTTTGTTTCTGATATACATTTTTTGATGCTTTTAAAAGCATTTCTTTGGTCATTGTCTGTGAACTCCTGGGACTCTTTGGAAACAAAATAAGAAACTTGAGAGCAGTTCTGCATTGCTCTCAAGTACCATTTTTTATTTTGGAGCCTTTAGTAAAATTTTAATTATTCTGGTTTTCCATAAGCTTATATAAGTTTCAGAATTCAGTTTGTCCTGTAGAATAGTACCTGAGAAAGAAAGCAGTCAAATGTTCGTCAAACAAAAATCAAGGCAGAGGGATTTGTTGAATTTGTGGTAGTGTGTACAAGTTGTCCTAATGATTTCTAGTAACTTGTCATGCTGCTGATGGTACCCTAAGAGTGGTGACAAGGAGTTAACACCACCTCTGCCACTCAGATTTGCCTTAAAATAGTGCAAGTATGAAAAAGGTTTCTGGCACAGAATCAGTGTGCAATTTAATTGGTTTCTCTGAGAAGCAGCTGAAGGCTGCTGCCTGTGAAGGAGCCATGTAGAAGGGCAGAACTGATCACATGTGAGGAAAAAAAAGCAGG
Organism: Pandion haliaetus; assembly: GCA_013401275.1. Taxonomy (NCBI): domain Eukaryota; kingdom Metazoa; phylum Chordata; class Aves; order Accipitriformes; family Pandionidae; genus Pandion; species Pandion haliaetus. The sequence goes on along the minus strand of VYZV01016832.1, from coordinate 141,140 downwards.
GAAGAAGATGTAACAACATATCCTAATTCTTGTTTTGTGAACAGGTGAGACAATGGATAATTTACCTCTGGAAGCAGGTGATGATGCTGGAATAGTGAAGTGGGTTGACATCAGTGAGAAGCTCAAGCTGTATGCAAGTCATAGCTACTTCATTAAGCTTGTGACTGAGAAGTGGGGAGCCCACTGGAGTGAGGATCCTGGTCCTGAGTGCTGTGAGTGATGTGAACGAGGAACCAATGGACACCAAGGGGAGAATATGTTTTCCAGCTTTGAAACAGATGATGTTGTCCTTTTCAGGGCATTTTCACTGAATTTCCACTGAAATTCAGCTGGCAAAAACACTTGGCAGTGATAAATAGAGGCTTTTCCAGAGGTTTCAGATTGCTTCTTTTGATTTCTCAGCTAGTGTGAAATGAGATGAATATGGAGCTGTTAACCTTGTTTTGGTTTCTTGTCTTCATTATTTGCAGCCTTTTCATAATAGCTGCAGACTTGTGTGACAACACTGGGGTTCTGACTGGTTGTAGTTCGGAGGCTGTTCACTTCAGCTCTGTACTTCTGCACTGATTTCTTGTCAGGAGTGTGAATCCTTAAGGGAAGTGCATCTTGTACGATGGTAGCCTGAATAATGACTTAAGGGCTACAAAATAAAGTGAAGTTTCCTTTCACTTAGCTTGTCTTTTCAGTGATTTTCTATTTTGAGAGATTGGTTTTCACATTTAATTGCTTTCTAGTTTACAGAATGGATGGATTCACATCTGAATGTCTGACAGTGCCTCTATCTAAAAAGATAACTGTTGGAGGATGTGACTTAACTGATTTTGGGAGCTGGATTTCGAGGTTCCTCTCCCCACTGCTTATGGCAGTACAGCTGCTAGGGAGACTGTGCCATAAACGGGATCATCGGAAAGAGCAGCCTTAAAATATATTCTTGTAAATTGTGGTGGTTTTTTACAGTTTAGGTCACGTGAGTAACTTCCAGTCAGGAGGCTGATGTGGGCCTTCTATGGCATTTATGCCGATAACAAGAGCTGCACAGCAATTGCTGACATTTTTCCTTGTGTTTTTAACCAAGGGATAATTGCTGTTAATTGTGTAATAGTGTCAAGAGTTGGTGACAGCAACAGCTAAAAGTTGTGGTTGAGATGTGGAGAGGGGATCTTAATGAATTTTGAGCCATATGTTGATGTAAGGTGTTGATAAATGTCATGGTATGGAATTAACTTGTGTAACAGTACTGTGACATGCTCATGCATTGTTGAGACTGTTGGCCACATCCTGCTTAACTAATGAATGATTTTAGGGCTTGCTCCTTTTCATCACCACCCCTTCCAGTTAGCTAATGAAATCTGGAGGAGTCATGTACGTTTATATGGGGAACCCTGGGAATCTTATAGAGTTATTGGTATATTCCTTTCAGAGGAAAAAGTAATGCCGAGTTATTAATTTTTCTTTCAATCAAATGTAGTGGCATTTCTTTTCATTTGGCAAATCTTCTGGAAAATGGTCAACTTTACATGGATGATGTTAGCTTCTGTATTAATACAAGTTAGATGTGTTGGAAAGCTATTTTTCAGTCCTATGTGTTGTGTCTCTAACTTACCCTAAACTACTTTTTTTTTAAATACCTAAGAGATCATCTGTCCCCAAGGATTGGGATATGCAGTCATACTCAAAGAATATCTAAGGAACAGCAGCAGAAAAAGTTTGTAACCTCTTTTCAAGCTGAAGAAATGGAGGTTTTTGTATAAAAAAAAAAAGTTACCCCATAGAATGCATATCTACTAATTAGAAAGCAAAGTGGATTACTCTTCTGCTTCAAAGATAAATTACAGTCCCTCCCCAGCTCCCTTGTATGATAGTTTGTCATTCAGAAGCTGCTCTCTCAATATTGCTGATGGAGTGCTCCCAGGCCAGCTAGAGCTTCCTGCAGCCTTATGTCCTGTTGTCCTACTGGACAGTTCAATTACCTCAGACTGGAGCTTGATAAGCCTGCAGAGCAGCCCTACAGCCTGGGTGTCCAAAGAAGTGACAAAGAGCTTTCATGAACCTGTTTGGTTGCTGTGAAAAGAAAGTAATCTTGTCTCAGTATTTTCCTGTTCAGTGCCAAAACCCCCGGTTAAATACAAATGTTAGAACTGGTGAGATTCTGTTAATTTACAAAGACAAGACTTGCATCCTCCATATTGTCTGTACCGGAGCTTTCACTGCTGCTATCCTGTAGAAAAAGAAAGACATTTCTTTTAGAGTATGGTATAATTCCTGCTGCTTGTATTTCTTTGAAAAAGTAAAAAATTTTCAAGTACTTCATTTTGGTTTTGATTTTTTTTTTTTTATTGTTAGAAAGCAAAGATAGTTTTGCAAAGGGAACTTATTAATCTTCATCTCTAATTCTGCCAGCCGAAATAGGTAATGGAGAAAATACCAGCCCCATTGTTGGGCTGGGTATGAGCTTGTTACTAGTGCTTACAATTTTTTTTTCTTTAAAGTTTAAGGAGGGCTCACTAATAAGTTGAGAATCCAGAATGGTAATAACATAAATAAGTTTAGGCCTGTACCAAACATGAGTATTTTTAAGGCTGCTTTGTTAGTTTTAAAAGCATGTGATTTCCAGTTTACGATATTATCATTTCCCACATTGGATGCCAGTTTAGTTTCTTCTTTAGTACTTGCTGCATTTGCAACACCAAGAACCATGCTTGGAACACAAGAAGGCAACAGGAATTACATTTTGAGAGAGAGTCCTATGAAGCAGATTGAAACCAAAGTTACAGTGTCCTGGGTTTGGCAGAAGGAAAGGCCTGGGAGGGGAGTATGGCTCTCCTCCATGTAGAGGGGAAGTAAAATCAGACAGCAGGAGCTGTTCCTTGTTGAGTATGGCTT
>VYZV01016832.1:38424-136856 GCA_013401275.1 Pandion haliaetus | reverse complement strand
GTGTAAAGTATAATACATACTTGTTGGATCACACGTGCACTTGCAGCTTAATAAGGATGTGAGCATCCTGTTTGCCTGTTGTGGAGGCAATAGAGTAGATATTGGTCATAAAGCACAGGATGAAAGAGTGGAAAGAAGAAAACATGGTTTTTTATAGGATTTTCTACATTGGCATATTTGTGTTTGCATAGTTATTTGTTGACTAGTTGGAAAGATTGTCCTCATCCTCAATGAAAATAACTATTAACAGTGACTGTAAAAACCACCCCAAAACAAACCAACAACAAAAAAACCCAACACCCCCCCCTCCCCAAAAAAACCCAAACCAACCACAAACNCAAAAAAACCCAAACCAACCCCAAAACACCCAAAGAAAACCCAAACCCAGATAGAAGTGGAAATACACTTCAGATATATTTGGGAAATGTGCTGAAATGCTAATTGGCTCTTTTCCCATAGAGTACATGCAAGGCCATCAAGAGGAAGAACATGTTATCCAGAGTTTAGAGCACAAGGATGTTTTTTAGGGGAAGCATTCATGCAATGCTGATCAGTGTTCTACCACAAAGTGTAAAATTCTGAGCCCATACCTGTTGGCATGGACTGAGCCAGAATCCACAGGCAAGGTAGTGGTCACCTGTGTTTCCTTTTCAGAGCCTTCCATGTGGCTGTGCAGGACTGAAAATTAAACTTAATGCAAACACATCTGGTATCAGTACAGCATGGATAAGCAGATTGGTCTCCTTTGAAAAGGAGATTCAGATGGCCAAGTCGGTGAAAATAGGTAAGCCAGCTTGCCTTTGACAGCTGTATCCTTCTTGTTTGTTAATGTTGGATCAGATCCTTGCATGTCTTCACACAGAGGGAACCTGAGCAATTTCACTAAGTTTTGGAGGAAAGGTTTTGTGAGTTAACTGCTCTTTGGTGCCAGTTGGTGGAAACTGGACAGAGGTGCTGTTGCTGATTTGTGGTATTTATGGTGTTCTGTCTGTTCTTGAGGCTAAACTAAGAAAATATAGCTAAACTTTTTTCTGTTTTTAAGGATATTTGTGTTGTCTGGAAAACTCTACTTGCAGTGACTCAGAGAAGCCCCACTTAATGAAGTAGCAGCTCATGCTTGCATTGAGCTGAATGTCTTGCTTCATAGCAGGTGAGACCTAAATGGCTGAGAGCAGGCCATTTCTGTTGAATTTATTGTTGTGAGGATTAGTGCATGTGGCTGATAAGGACGCCTGCCCTGACACATACAGTTCTAGGTCCTGAGGACAGACTTGATCTACAGAGGAGTTGGTAGTGGTTGTCCTAGATCAGAGGGAAGGATTGTCTGTTTGGGTGTTATGTCCGTAGCAGTGGGTGCTTTGCCTTAGAATATGAGGAGACGGGAAGTGCAGGTTGATGTTTCTTGTGGAATATCCCATGTGCTGTCAGTCTTCCATTAAGGTTGGAAGTTATGGCTGCATCCTGGACTTTGATATTCCTTAATATACCTCTCTAAAAACATCTATCACCATCTGCTTTTCTTCTCACTTAACATTGACCTACTGTTTTAGCTGAAATAGAGGGAAGGTCAATAGGTCAGATAATTTTAGTCCTGTTCATGTTACCACCAGTGGATAACATCGTTCTATGGTTTAAGTGTGAGCAACGGGTGCATTTGTGAGTGTACTCTCTATATGTGCATATGTATGTGAATATGTGTGTGTTTCTGTCTCAAAGGGTGCCTGAGTCTTGGTAGGAATGTGATTTCACTGTTGATGCTCCCTTGTAGAGAGGGAAAATACTTACGACTAAACAGATGTTTAATTTAGGTTCATTAAAACTAAATGCAAACAATCAAATCTACAGAAGGTCAATAAAATTATCACTAACCTTATCTACTTCACAAAATGAAGAAATAATAAAGATTAAAATATTTATAAGTTAAGCTAGAATAGTAACAATGTAGTTAAAGTACTGATGGGGAAACTAGCTTTCACTTATCCTTACTCTTAATGGTCTTATAATTTGTAGATTAAATATATATTGGTGGTGCTTGCCCCCTGGCAGACTACAAGAGCTCAGATGAAAATTTTTCTCATACTGTGACTGTACTGTAGCATCTCTCTATGCATACATTAGCAAATGTTCCTTTTCTGTGTCTTGCAGTGAAAAAGCAGAAGTGGCAGCATCACTGAGAATTTCAAAACAGGTGGGATGCTCATTTACTCCTTAATACATTAGATGCTTCATATATCCACAGCTATAATCATCCTGGTGATAGTTGTTTGCCCTGCAGAACTTGGACTATTTAAAGGAAAATCTTTCCTGTTTGCCCTAATAAATTAAATTTCCTTGTGTCTTTTTCTAGTGCTTGGTTAGAGCAGAGCAATGGTGAGTGTTAGTCTCAGTGGAGATTAGGTCAATCCCTTGTGAGTTGTCCTTGTGTGAACTACATTTGATTGTTTTAAGGTTGCTGACTCTTGGCTGTAGAAAGAGCAAATAAGCAATAGACTGCAGTCAGGCAGAAAAAATGCTGTCAAAATTACTTTTTCCCAGAGACATTTGAAGTCCCAGTGAAAGGATCTTTTTCAAATGGAATTAGCACAGAGAATATGCTTTTTTTATATGCAATCCAGGTTGATTTATATACACTGTTGTGTGATGTTACAGGATGTGAAGTGGGCAACAAGTCAGGCTTACAGGAGAAACTGTCAGTGAAACTGGTTTTGTTGGGAAATCTTTTGTGTAAGAAGTTCCTGTGTTGAAAATAATCATAGCTTGATTCATTGTCTCCCAGGGCATCAGGCTGGAGCTGGACTAGAATTAGCAGCCCTTGCTGGTTCAAGAGGAAATTAGTGATGTGCAAGTGGACTTCCACTATTGGAGCTACCAAAACAGCATTTCTGAATCTTATTTTCCTTTAATTGGAAAGGTGACATGGTTCAAGTGAAAGGTGTTTTCTGATCTTCCTTTGTAAGAATAGCATTTGGGGCTTCTTGTTTACAGCAGAGCATGCCTGGAGTGTTTTTGGTGCAGTGCTTGGCTTAAAATCACAAAGTTAATGGGATTCAGGAATAGTCTCGTTCTGTCCTGTTTTTTATGCCTAAATTGTGCCTGTCTTCAAGCAAGCAAAAGTTGGGAGATGGTGAAAGAAATAGTTAGCATTTCTTTCTCAGGGAAAAATGGTAGCAGTAGTTGGTGCTTCTGTGGGGGGAAGAACGAATGTGCCTGCTAAGGCCTGTTGTATCCTCTATTCCTTGTGATGGTGGACCTGTTGCTAATCAGTCTTTTGACATGCATCCACACTCACCATGCTCATACAATTACCTCGTTACACAGTTTATCAGCAGGAATTCTGCTGTGTGGCATTGGTTCTATTAGTTATGTTTCAAGAGGTGGGGGAAAAAGTATCTGAAAAGTGCTGGTTTTTTTAATGTATTTTAGGAATTATGGTTTAAGGACTGGTCTGTATGACCTACACTCTAGTTTCTTCTCCTCCTTTAAATCTAAAATTAAACTTCCATTTGTGAGAGACTGGACGGAGTTAATGCCTCAAATACCTGTCGTGATGGACAGAGACCAGGGCCTGGCTTTTGTGGTTGAGGGAAGGAATGGAACTTGCTTGCAAAGCACTGTCAGAGGCATGTTGAAGGATGTGCAGTCCCACATTCTGATGAACTGGGTGGAACAACTCACTGTTTTATGGCCAGGGGTCACCCAGAGTTTATTTGGGGAAGGGGCTCATGACCACCACCCATGAAAGCACCTGCACAGAAAATGGAGAGTTATGTAAGTCCTTAGTGGATGTGAGAAAAGGTGGGAACTGGGCAATAAAAGATGCAGACATGAGGAACCCCACACGCACCCATCACCAGAGGATTACCGCAACCATCAGCGTCATCAACCATTAACTTCATCATGGGATCCAAAGGTGGTGATGTCTCTCTCTCCCCCCTTTTCTTGTTTTCTTCTCTTTTCTTCTCTTTCTCTTCCTTACCTTTCTAGAAGTTTCAGTAGGAACCATGCTGCCTACTATTATGTCTTCCAAGTTTAGGTTGCTTCTGCCATAAATAAAATGTTTAACTGATCATTTGGTGTCACTTCACCTTAATTTAGCCTGAGGGAATTCCAGACTCACCACAACCCCTCCCTGGTCTGTCCACCATGGGTTGTGACACCATAGAACTGTTGCCTTGGTACCTTTTCCTTGACAAAGTTCTGACAAAACCCATGTATCTAGGTAGACTTCTATTTTATTTGAGGTTTCTATGCAGCATGTTAAACTGACAATACAGTAAATAAAGGAAACAAGTCCTATTTCAAGGTAATTTTCTTCAGCGTATGGTAAAATCCACATCCTATAATTCTACTGAAGAGTTTTGTTAACAGCTCAGTCATCAGGTTAGTACTATTTATTGGTTCAGAGAGATCAGGGGTACATGTGGGAGAAAACACTGGTTGGTTGGCCATGTACCACTTGGAGTTGTTAAATTTTTCTGCTGTTAATGAATGTAGAACTTTTCTGCACTTGTGTTATTTGATAAGAATGCAGTGAACCTTATGCCACCTTTATCTTGAAAACTATGAAGCTGTTAATTACAGAAATAAACAGGATTTACATATTTCACCACTTTTAGTGCAGCACTGGGATTCTGTTCAGCCAGGCTCAGAACAGGAGGTTTTCATTTATGTCTTCTGCAAAAAAGAAGAAAAAGTTACTAATGTTTGATGCCAAAGAGACATTTTTATGCTGTACCACTATCAAGAAAGTGATACACTACAGTTTCAGAGGGCTCACACAGGGGAACGCTAGCCCTAACAAAAAACAATTATGGTTGCTGATATTCAGAACCCATTCATTTAATCCCTTCTTGACAGGTGTTTCTAGTGTTAGGTCTCCTTGATCTGTTTGTGAGCCAAGAATCCCTTCCACACACCCACCCCCCCTTCATAAATGACTGACCCTAACCCCCTCTTTGAATGATCAATGGCCGCAGTACATGTGTATTATGGTAACTCCTTGCAACTTACTTCCACATATGGTTTGTGACTGGTAAATTGTCATCAAAAGAGCTGGAAAAATTCTAGGCAGAGTGAAGGCTCTGCATGTCTGACCTCTGACCAGAATCAGCCTCCACTTAGGAGTTGCTGGTAGGATTTTGAACATGTGTCTACACATGTTTTCAGTCTACATGTTTAGCTGAATACCTTCTGTCATGTAACTGTTCTAGGATTAACCTGTGCTACTCCTACCCTTGCTTAATGACTGGCAGTATTGTTCAGCTGTCACTCAGAGCTAGCTCAGAAGAAGGTAGATTGCAAAAGAATGCCTTAGGTTAAATGTAGTCATGTAAATCTCAAATTGCTGTCATGACCGCTTCTGTTCAGCTGCTGCCTAATTCTAGATGCATCACCAGCATGGTAGTACGTAGCTTTTCACTTTCCTAGAGATGTCTCGATATGGTTGGAACTGCACCAAACATATGCCTAACCCATTTAGGATTTGGAAACTGTCCCTGCCTAAGCCTCCTGATGTATGCAGTCTGCTGGGCACCATCTGAGCATGTGTTGCATCTCACAGGTTAGCTAAAATAGATGGTTTGGCCTGCAACTACAGTGTGATGAGAGTAATTGTGTTGTATATAGTAATCTAGAGGTGAGCATAGTTACTTAATGAGTGAAAGATCTTGGTTGTTTCCCCTACTTGGCTTGAGATCTTTAAATGCATTTTCAATCAATATGCTTTGACCACTGATTTAATAGTACAAGCTCGCTTTGCCTTTTCTTTGGTACTGAAGGATAAAATAGCGTGGTTTTTGAGACACAGACATGCAGAACATAGGGTCAGACACCACTCAGGAATGATTTGATATTTAGTACAAACTACTTCCAAATTTTTCCTCATGGAAAAGATGACTTCTTCCTATCTTATAAAACAATTCATGAACCTTGCACCTTTTGCAGTCTTGTTACTGTTCCATTTGCCTCCGTGTACAGTAGCTGTGAGCTTCTGGCTACAATTTCTCTCCTGTATGTTGTGGTCTGCAAATGCACCTGGTCTTGATAGGAACACTTTGTCCTGTGCATCTGCCTGTTCTTTTAGGTTTACCTTCCTTAATCCCAAAGCAGTGGCACCATTCCTTCAAAGCAATGAGTTTGTCTTGGTCTCCATCGCACTCTTGGAAGAAACGGGTTATGCAGTGTTCCATGGGAACAAGGGAGGCTCTCAAAGGCGCAAGCTCTGAGTGTGTTAATAATCTGAAAGAAAGAGCAGTGTTTCATTAACATGCGTTTCATTAATAAATCGTCAGGATCATCAAAGATGATCTAAGCTGCTAGAAGATGACAATGATGGCTTTGACAGAGATGCCCTGGTGGATTCTGTTGTGGTGCTTCTGTAGTGAATCTGTTCCAGGTCGTGACAATGATGTATAATATCTGATAAACTAAAATGTTTTAACTGCTATTTGTTCACTAACGTTTTTTTTCTAGAACAAGTATTACAGTTACTTGTTCACAACTACTCATCAGTTGTGGAGTTTTGCCATTAATCTTCAGGAAATCAAGCTTGCAAAGGTGCCTAGCTATGTTCTAAGACAGTAGGTGTGATCAGCATGAGGTATTGAGGGCCTGCAGCCTTGAAACATGGATCCCACCACTGAGTGTTTTGACCAAAAGCCTGAAATCAGTCATGTTCTCAGAAGCAGGGGGCTTCCTCTGAACCGTGACACTGGTGCTGTCCTTACCATATTTGCTTCTTGAAGTGAGAGACTTCTGTAGCATTAGTTGAAAACTATGGGTACCTACCTCACTAGTGAATTATTGCTGATGGGCTTCTGCCCTTTGTACTTAGCCTGTAGCTCTTGGCTTCAGTAATAACAGGATCTCATGAGCCTTGTCTTCTTCCAGGATCAGGGCATTAGTAGCTATTAAGACACTAGAGCTTAAGGTGTAATACGTGATGATTATGAAAGGCAAGATGTTTTGACCTAAGACGTGTCTTTAGCAGAACAGTGAGAGAAGTTCTGTGTTAGAGGGGGGATACAGAGTCCTTTGAGTGGTTTAGAAAAGTAAAACAGCCTGCACTTAAACAGCAAATCGGAACTGAACCTGCAAAGATTTTTTTTTTTTTACCTGTCAACAGGGTGCTGATCAAGCTGATGAAACTGCCAGTGCACAGGGTACACATACATGTGATAATTTTTCTCAAAGTCGTGCAGGAGCAGCTCAACTGCATGGTTGCCAGCCACAAGGCGCTTGTCATTCTGGTAGATTTTTTTGACCTGAACACAACAGAGAAATTGATATTTTTGTGTTTATGGATGAAGATCTGTCCTGAAGAGAGCTATCCAGCAAGGAAGTGGTTTGGAGAAATGAAAATTGATAAAGTACCACTGGGGAAATGGGTTTTAGTGTTTGCAACCATGCACAGCATGAAAAGCTTGCCTGAAGTAGTCCAGATTTTTTTTTTTTGCTGTCTGTTTCACTTCCTTTCTAGTTACTACCAAAGTTGAAATTTCTGTGGCCTAATTGTCAGACTCAGATAAGCAGGACAGTAGCCTCAGGTTGATAGGAGATAAAACCAATTTTGTCACATTTGTTGGTCTTCTGTCCTGAAGGAAGCAACTCAGCTGCTGGTGTGAAATAAGCCATCTCAGAAGTAATCTAATTCATATGACTTAGTATGAGATGTTCTGGGTAGGTCAATGTCCCTTTTGGTAACTGTGTAAGTAGTCTTTGGTGTTGCTCAAGCATATTTTGTATAAACCTGCTGTGACCTACTGCATGTACCTCCTACTCCTGAGCTAAAGTAGCTCAGGTCTTGGTTTAGCTTAAACTATTTTCTAACAGTTATGGCTTTTTAGGCAGTTATGGCATCTCTATCTTCAAAAACAAACTACTGTCACCAATTCACCTGACATAAATCCTTCCCTGAAAAAAGAAAAAAAGGCCCAATGGTAATAGATGCTTACTCCATTTTAAGCCAATGTGGTGTGATGCTGCAGGTCTACTGGATGGTAGAAAGCAGCTCTTTCAAAACTGAGCATCAGACTTGTGTAATTTTATAGCCTTTGAATATCATGGTGTAGATGAACAGTGTATGTGACTGCTTTAAAAAGGGCAAACAATACCCTTAACTGTTGAGTCCATTTTCAGGTACTTTTGTATTGACGGCCAAGTACAAGGTGTGTCTCAAGACCAGAAGAGGAGCTGCTTTTGGTCAGTCCAAGGCAGGGATCCCCTGCCCCCATGACGGTCCCCTAAACTCTCTATTGTAATTCTGTCTCAAATCCTGCTGCATGACTGCCCAGTTGCTCAACCTCATGAGGTCCTTGAGCAATTTTCTGCATGGTGAATCCAAGTCCTTCCTTCCTTCCTTTGCTGACAACACACAGGTATTCTCACCTACCCTTCCTCTTCCAGGTCACTTAAAAGCTGCATAGCACAAGTCTTTTCAACTTCTGGGACTCCACAGGTGAGCTCTTCGCTGGCTGTTCCCTCTTATTCTGTCTTTTAATTAGTTACTCCCCAAATGACCCCTAAGCCCAAAGGCTCACAAACTGATCAGGACACATGATTAGCCTAATGAGTCCGAGTGCCTGCCCAAAGGAGGGGCAAGGATGATAAAAGGACACAAACTGAAGCCCCATGTGCGTAAGCCCACTGGGACTGCACCCCTTGGCTGACTGAACAAATGCTGGATCCAGGACTGGTGATACCTTTCTCTTTTCCTTTTTCTCCTCCATGTCTTGTTCTCTTTCCTTTTCCATAATCCCTACACCTCATCCCTTTAGACATAAACCATTGACCAAGTCTGGGACTAAGAGTGGATCCAGCCACCCCTAGGCTCTTCTCTGAGAAGGAGTCTAGAAAGCAAGGGGGTCCACGCTGAACCTCGTGACTCAGCGGGAGGGCTCTCCTTATTGTCTTCCCTGAACTGATGTATGTGGTTACCATGGGTTACATAGTTTACTGAGGTAGTTCCATGCCATTTCCTGTTGTGAAAACACACCACCTACTGTTATGCCTCCCAAATTCAGTTTGCTTCTGTCATGAATAAAATGTTTAACTGATCGTTTGGTGTCGTTTCACCTTAATTTAGCCTGAGGGAATTCTGAATTCAACAGGACTCCCTGGTCTGTCCAGTCCAGGTTGTGACGTGTCTTCCCAAGTGAACAATGTTTATCTAGGTGTGCACTAATTCTGACTCTTCTGCCTCTTGTCTGTAGACACTGACTTCAGATTAATACACTTGGCTTGCATTTGCTTGGACAAAAGGAACATTCATAGCAGAAATGGCTCAGCTTAAATGAGTGTGAGGGGACATATAAGTGTATTTTGCAACTTGTGAATCTAATTGAGTCTAAATTGCTTTAACGAGAAAGTGAATGCTCATAGGAAATGGGAGAACTCATAAAATGTGAATCAGTGTTTTTTTCACATGGTTAGTCCAGCTCTAACAAGGTAACTGTGTGATCTGATTTGAAATGGGTTGCTGACCTTACTCCTTTGCTTTTCAGTTAGAAATCCAGAAGTATCCAGATCACGTTCATAATATTGCATAAGGATGTTTTTGAGCCAGTCTCGCATCCGGAGGGGGAACTGATCCACTTCATAATCAGTACAGTGGGGGATGTCTGCCAAACAGGAAAGCTTTTGTTAACAGATCACTTAAGTCCCCATTTGAGCATTTCTGAGCCAAGTTAGATTTGATTCTCACTAGCAAACTTCCAGTTAAGCTTAAAATTGATGGAGCTGTTCATAAATAAAATTGGAAATACAACTAATGGGTTGAATTATAAATATACAATTCTTTGGTGCTCATTCTCAACCAGTTGTACAAGCCACAACCTTTATGTATCTGTGCAGCTTCTGAGCAGAGTTGTGCAGTGAAACTTCTCTGTCAGTTGCATGAAAGCAGAGTTCTCAACAGCAAAGGAATATTGTGGCTGGGAGTACACTTTCCTCCTAGGGTATGCAGCAATTGAAGAGCTTGGAAATCAGTTCTGGCTTTTAGATCCTGACTTCTGCATTTGGCATCTTAAGTAGTTTTGGTTTTGGGGTGGGTTTTTTTTTTTATTTGACACTTTCATTTATTAACTGGCTGTAAATACTGATTTTCTGGTCAAGGTATTAAAAAAACATCTTCAGATGCTATAGCAATAGGAGCATGCAAGAGTGCAGGGGGAAGACAGGGTTGACAACAAATTGATGTAAGCACAGGAGGGATGTCTTTAGGATTCAGATGCTTAATGCCCTTAATTATAGAAAAAGTGACTTTTTAGACATATTTAGGGTTTGAATGTCTTAATTAGCAGATAATTGATGGAGAAGGGGGAGAGCATAGGAAGAAAGCAGATAACTTAGGGCTAGCTGGGTGGTTAAGATTACTGGCTCTTTTTACCTAGGTGAATTCTTCATAGAAAAACAAGCCTTACATTTGCAGGAGCCCATATAATCTAGGTGCAGCTGACGTCCCATTTTTGTCCCTTCAAGTTGACATTTGGTGCCAAAGAGTTGACATGTGCCATCATAAGTCTTATTATCTGTACCACAAACCTAGAGGAGGAGTGAAAAATAAAACCACCACCACTGTGTTGAGAAAAATTCTGGTCACTCATCTAGGCATTACAATAATAAAAATATCATTAACATGTGGTGTAGCAGTTGTGAATACCCACAGGGAATACAAGTGATTAGAAGTATTGAAAATTGTAGTTGTTATATACCTATGTAAGGGTTAGTTGTCTGTACTTGCACACCCAATTTCAAGACAGTTGTATTTATTTTTGTGTGGTAGTAATATAGTTTCTGAGATGGTACAGGATTATTACTCTAGATATGTACTAGTATTCAATATATGCTCTAAAACATCAAATGGATAAATAGAACTTCTAGTGACATGGAAAAGCTATGATCCCTGAGAGACTAAGTGGAGCAAATCACTTTAGGTACTATATATATCTACATGTGTTCATACTATTCTCAATCTACAGTCAGTGAGTTTGGCTACTTTATACTTTTACAATTACTGGAATCACCCAAACCCACTTGCATACTTTTTAGACTACAATTATTCTAAATAATAGCAGGGGAATGTGTTAACTTGTAAACATTTTAGTTGGCTTCTTCCCCATGCTGGGCACTTAATGAAATACTTACATGCTCATAGTCTTTGGTAGAAGGGCAAGCAGCAGGATCTTGGCAAATACAGTTGAGTTTCCCTTGTTTGTCTGCATGGCAGACTTTACCTCTCTTGCAGTGGAAGTTCCTACAGGGGTCTAGCAATCATAGCAAGAAGGAGGGACTGTTAGAGGGGATGGGATGAAGCCAAGTGTTTCTGTCAGGTACTACTCACAGTCAAAGCAAAATACAGCCCAATATTCACCAAGAAGTCAAGTGCTTTTTCTAAGTTTGTTAAAATGCAACTGGATTTTGTATTGAATAAAGCAAATCAAACTTTAAATGAGGATTTTTGTGAGACTTCTAGCAGTCCCAGGTTTAAGTTGGATGGGGAAATAAATTTATCAGAAAAAGCTGTTTCTTCTGTAAGGACTGACGTTCACTTCCAGCTTCCTTTAGTGAAACATATCCCATCTGGCCTTGCTGAATCCAGCACTGGTACTTGTCCCACTCTTAGTGAATTCAAGCTACTGTTCTGAAACTGAATGAGTTCAGTGCAAGGTAATTCCCATTCTTGTATAACTGACACAAATTTCTGCACTGTCTACTCATGTTTTTCACAAACAAATGACTAAATCCAAGGGTGTATGGAAAGGATTCTCTGCGAACATAACTGCAATGCAGGATTATGCACAAGCACAGTTCAGTCATGTGAAATCATGTGCTGCCAAAGGCAGAAAAGAAATGCAGACCAGCAGATTCCCCAGCTGCAGAGAGTTAGCAGTTACATGATGGCTGCTTGTGGCTTACCCAGGAGAGTCTTCTCACTCCTGTTGCTTACACTTTCTATCTCGCCATAGGAACTGCCTGTAGTCTTAACCTGTACAGTCACAGAGACATAAGCAGAAGTTGTAGTAAATCTTGGGAAGAAAAAAATATTTGGACAAAATTTTTTCATGTACAAATATAGAACTGACTGAGGCACAGTTTGCATGGCTTGCAGCAGAAAGAGGTTGCTATGCAAAATGCATGAGAAGTACCTAAAGCCTCTGGTAGTATTAAGGCACTCTGTTATTTGGGAAAAAAAAAAAAAGTAGGAGATGGAGAGAGTGAAACAGCAGCTCAATAAGGCCTGAACATCTAGAAGTTCTGCAGTATTTGACATACAGCAACACAGTGCTTTGAGGTTGGCAGAATTGGTGCTTCAAGTCTTAATTTGCACCGGGGCCCTCCAGGTCAGTGAGCATGAACTGCCTCTCAATAGTGCCTGGGAGCAGCAGCGCTGTGGGCTGCCAGGCCAGACATGTGAAGCAGGAGGAGAAGGGAAGGATGCATCTTCAGTTCTGACCCTTCTTTGGTGCTGTGCAGAGGTGCCTGCCCTCTTTCAAATGGATGTCCCCCATCAGTTTTAGTATTACAGAGCCTTATTTAACAGCCATAGGAAAACTCACTCCTTTCTTTTGAAGAACACCCCTGATAGTCCACTGGTTATCTAGTGGCTGACCAGGGTATGGGAGATCTGGGTGCAACACCGTCCTTTGAAGGGACAAAGCCTACATCCTTCATATTGTGTGAAAGTGCCCTGGGCATGAGGATGGTAATTATTCCAGGGACTCTAGCCCTGCCTTTCCAAGATGTTCACTTTTGTATGGTAGTGTTTAAAAATCTTTGGGAGAGACGAGCGAACAGGCTTTCCTAGTCAGCTTGAGACTGAGTTCCAGGTTTTGTATCTGTGTATCCATACTTATTTGTATGTTTCATTACACAGCCCATCAGGGCTGGGGCTCTTACATGGCTTGTGCTCACTTCCTTTCTGGTACAATTCATCTAAATGTTACATGTGAAGTGACACAGCATGAACCAGATGAATACTGAATAAAAGGGAAGATAAGACTTTTGCATATTAATAAATTATTACACCTCATTTTCTCCAAAATGTCCTTTCAATCATCAGGAATTTAAATTTGGGACTGGTCCCCTCCCCCCTTTTCCTAGTATTCCAACTTTATTTTAAAGAGAATTTACCTTATCTTCACTTTCCATTGAATGCATGCTCTGAACAGAGCTACTCGTTTCCAGTTGTTGCTCACTGCCAGAATTAGGTGGCTCATGATCGTAATCATCTTGTTCAGAGTGAGTAAGGTCTTTAATCTTGACATCTTGGTAGTCTTCAGTCTCTCTATGAACTGCAGTGTCATCTTCAGTGGTTCCTTCCTCTTCACGCTCAGTACTGGTGCTCTCCTGGTCATTGCTCTGGATTCTCTCCTCTTCCTCATAGGCTGCTGCTTTCCAGGTATTACTGAGATCTTCCTCACCATCAACATCACCACTGTCATGACTATCATCATCCACATTACTGTCCTCCGTATCTTGTCTTTTCACCACTGTGTCATGATCACTCTGATATTGAATATTGTCTTTCATCTCTTGACTTTGCTGTTTGTCATCCTGATCTTCGTTACGGGTTTTTTGAGAGAGGGGGATTTCTTCTTTATAGGCCTTCTTCTGGCTGTTCTCCCTCTTTTCTTCCTCTAGGTCAAATTTCTCACCATGTCTCTTGTTTATCCGGATTGGTTGACTGGAATCTCTCAGGATTTCATCAGATTGCATATGGTTTTCATTTTGCTGTCTTTTGTATTGGTTACCTTGATTTTTCTGGTGGCCTTTGTGCTTCGTATCTCTGTAATCGGTTTCTTCACCCCATTCCTCATCCTCTTCTTCCAGACCTTCTTCTTCATCACTTTCACTGTTTTTTTCAGATAGGCCAACTGTATTTTTATTGTATTTCCACATGTTACGGTCACGATCAAGACTGAGAGCATCCACTGGATTTTCTGCATTGCCCAGAACATGTTGATTGGCTGTAGTGCTGTGTTTCTCATGCCTCCTGAACTGGTAATGCTCAGAGCTGGACTGTTCTCTGCCACTGCTTCCAGAGTCACTGTCCTGGTTACCAGAAGCCAAACCTGGTTTATTGTGCAGCACAAGGAAATTGATGCTTTTTAGGCTATTTTTCACTTGATGCTCGCTACCAGTTCTTCCTTGTTTTCTAGAAGTCTGGGGCTCAGCCCTGTGCTCAGGGTCTGGTACTGATACCTCTGGTTTTAGGTTTTTGTGACTGGGCAGCAAATCACCCTTGTCTACATACCCTGTGTTCTCATCTTTTGGGGCTTCAGGATTAATATTTTTGGTCTTAAAAAAAAAAAAAAAAGATTAACAAGTAGATTAATAAGTCTTAGAATTTATTTGAAGTCAACGTTATTTTTGCCTTGTACTGCAAGTATGACACTGACTTTGTTTTCTTTGTAAATGCTCCCCTTAAGGTAGCCCACAACATGAAATCCACAGCTGATGTAATTTCTATTTCTCAGCAAATTTGTTTCTGTCCCTTCTTTTATTTCTGGAGTTTCTGAAGAAGTCTACGTTTATGATCTCATAGGAGATAGATGTATATGGGTGTCTTGTGAAATCTCAAAATGCTTAATTAATAATTTAGTGTCATAACTTCAGGCACTTGTAGGCTGCAGTAATTATCACTTACCTCAGAGAAGAGGGATGTGATGCTCAAATTCCTACACAGATAAATGAAAGGCCTGGGAAAAGAGGGGCAGAGGGAGAGAGAACACCTTTCACAAGGTGTCGTGGTAGTAACTCCTGAGGAACGCACTGCATCATGACTGTTTCATAATCAACGCGTTCATCTACTTTGAGTCTGATACATCATTGCTTCCTTCAGGAACTATTGTATTTGGTGGCAACTACTGTATCAAGCTCCTTAGCAGGAGTCATAGGTGTTTGCTGAGTGGCTTTTTTTGGTTTTTTGCATGCTGTCAAGCCAATAGCAAAACTAGTAACTTCAGTGGAAAAGGTTCAAATGCCTGGGGAGAAAGCAGGTACTAAAATGACTGTTAGCTCTTGCTACAGCAATTGTCTTTCTGCTGCTGTTAGCATCACAGCAGCTGCTGGGTGAGTACAGGCACTTCCAAAAGCAGCAACATCTGATGTATTTCTGAACAACACCTATGGATGTTCAGTGTTGCTTATTGCTTACTACAATATAGCACCTGATGCTGATTTTCCTTAAAGCTTTTGAGGGGTTTATTTATGAAGATGAGACTTCAGTGCCCAAGTTGCTGGAATAGCGTTTCCTTCAGTGTGGGCAGAGTCATGACTGCTTGGAAACAAACACTCCACTAACAAATACTTATACAAATTTAAATGGTAGGATTAGAAATATTAATTTGACTCTTGGCAGATCAGCTATATCCTATTTCCTAATGTCAGGTGGTATCTGAATATTTTACAACTTTTTTTTTTTGCCTAGTGTACTTGTTGATGCAGGAGAAGTACTAGGCAATATATGCACTACATCATTTCCAACTCTTTTTCAGGGAAAGACTGTATGTTTGCTCAAATCTATCAAAATTCAGTGAAGCGCTTTTCCAGATTAAATGCACATTTCTTGAAGACCTTATAAAAAGTGATCTATGTGTAACCAAGCATCTCAAGCTGATTTTAAAACATCTGAAAAATTTCAAGAGCAGGGTTTTTTTACATGTGTTTTTGGGCACCACTGTGTACAACATATTATATGTCTTTAAGCAAAAAGCAGTCTTCTGTGAAGGGCTTCCAGTTCTATAGAGTTGGAAAATGTAAGACCAAACAGTCATTAAGATTGTCTATTATGGGTGCCTGTATTTGAAGCAGTAGTTTGAGAAAGATGTGGCTCATGTCTTGACAGGAAGCCTCGTTATGCGCCACAACTTCAATGCAGAGATGTGCCTGGATGTGGCTTTCAGCTGCCGCTTTTTGTTATACCTTTGTCCCCAGGATAAAATAAACTTAAAACTCAGTTGCTTGTGAAGATACTTAGGTCTCTTAATATGATGGCAAATGTCAGTCAATGTAGCTGTAAGCAGCTACTGTTAGGGGACAACTGGCCTTTGATAGATGTTGCATATTCACTTGGAACTGATCATTCGTCAGGTTTTACAATGTTTTGTGTTGATGCAAGTGTCTTCTGCATGAGTTGTTTCTGGGAGGCAGCTGTAGGCTGCAGACTAGTGTTTATACCATAATTTGTTCTGCTGGATACTTCGTTAGGGAAAGTTAATTTTTTGGTTTTCATAATGCAGAGCACCATCCGGGTTGA
Source organism: Pandion haliaetus (assembly GCA_013401275.1). Taxonomy (NCBI): domain Eukaryota; kingdom Metazoa; phylum Chordata; class Aves; order Accipitriformes; family Pandionidae; genus Pandion; species Pandion haliaetus. Next base: position 120,601 of record VYZV01016832.1, on the reverse strand, counting down.
AATGAAATGGATCTGGAAAGCTGCGCAGAGTGGGATATAATTCATAATTAAAAAAAAAGATTAGCATAAGAGTTGGGATTTTGCATTTCTTACTACAGAGCATGCTCTGAATTTAGTTTTTCCCAAAACATTCATTGGCTTGGAGCCAAGGTCCATTGTATCTGAACCACAAATGCTCTCCAGAATGGTGCAATGAAAAGGACTTTTAATTGGGTCAACCACGAATGCAAAACTGTGAGCTCTGTCACTAGCATGCGTATATGGTACAGGGCTGCTGAAGTCATCTGTCTCGTTACCATCAGGGCTGTGTATCTGGTTTGTCAGCCACAGTGTGCTTTCCACGATGAGCTGCATCTAATGCTGTATTTGTGAATAATGAAACATATGGTGGCTGAAATTTTAACATGTTTGAGACTGCATATAATCACTTGGTGTGATAAATTGAGGATTGCATCCTCCTTTTTTACTGGAGCAGCAATAACCACAGATTTGACTGTCAGTGGAGCTTATTGTTTGTATGAATATGGGTGTAATGATTATATGGATTCAGGGTAGTTTTTTCAAATAAGTGAAACTTCTGTTGTAAGCTTTAGATTTTGTCTTGTTCTTTTTCTAGCTATGCAATATGCAATGCATGAGATGCTTGGTACTAATTCTTGGGGTGAGAGGGCCTACATTTTTTTTAACCTAGATCAATTTGCCAACCACTACATATATGCTAATGTGTTTTATATATTCGAGATTAATAATATAGGTTGCCTCTTAATGTTTAAAGAACAAGAAGAGTACCTTTTCTGGAGTTTTCTGTCCACGGGTTCCCAGTTTGTAGTTTAAGGGATGGGTCTAGAATAGACAAATATATTCAATATCTGCATGTAAATAAAAAATCTTGTATAGGTCAATGGGATAACACAGGGTATTAACAGAATGGGAAATTAAGTGCCCAGTAATAATAGCATGATGAGGACTTACTGGAATAGCAAAAGCTGATCCTACAAGACAAATGAAGAGAGCTACAGCCTTCATGCTTTTCAGATCTTGTAGAGGACAATAGTTAATGGTACAGCGGTAGGGTTTAGAGGTTTCCTTTCTGCAAGCAACACGAAAAGAAATAAAGTAAGAATTTAGTATAATGGTCTAGAAATGACTGATGGAAGCAATGTAGTGGCTGCTGTAACTTGCTTAGTTTGAAGACCCACAAAATTTCCACGCAGTGTTCAGTTGTATGTAAACTCAGGTGTTAGACCAGCTTATCTAGAGGACACTTTGGTCGTAGTTCTTTTACAGGACTGTGTTCACAAACTCTAGTGGTGTTACTGAAAGGCAGAGTTATGAATGTACATAGGTTCAGCCCTGTAAATCTTTATCCACTCTTCTGAGATACTTTGTGAAAAATATCCCTTTTTTTTTAGTTCTGAGACAGTGCCTATTTGTGTCATCTCTATGGTCAAGGTGTATCCTGGCTGCTCTCCTTTGAGGCTGTAGTAGGAAGAATTAAGTGGTGAAGTTCTGCTCAGCAGGTCTCAAAGCCCAGAAATGCTTTCCGGGCTGCTTGACGGACAGGTGCAGTCCTGCTTTGGAAGCAACAAACCCAACTCTGCTTTGCAGTAGTGTGTGAGATGGATGGCTGGAAGAACACACAATGCATTAGGAATTTCTTCAGTCTATGCTAGTATTCTCATGTGAGTGAAAGGCAACTTATTTTTACTTCGGATGTCACCAGCAAATTTTCTTACTTTTGCAGCACACATGAACTGAAAGTTTCTATGGCTGTAGTGGTACCACTGGGAAAAGTGAAAATAAACAAGTCATATTGTTTGTTTCCCCTTCTTTTTTTTTTTACTGTATTGCTTTCTTATTCTTTTTAATTTTCTCCTGGTTTTTTTTCTGTATTTGTATAGAATCAGTAGGATTTTCACTCTGCTTCTGTTTCTGCTGTCATTCTACTGGCTATTCTTCCTTGGAAGTTGTCTTCTTGGTCTTCACCCTCCCTTGCCCTTTAAAATATTTTCACTTTCCACCTAACCCATGTCCTTTTTCATTGTTTCCCGCTTTACTAATGGAACACCTATCATCCTGGCTTAGTTGAAGAACATTGTGTCTTTTGCTGGTTGAACTCCCTGGCATATGAAGAAACTGGTGGTGGTTTCAGCCAGTTAGGTGAACTGTATTCAATCACCTGACACTCAATGTCTGGTTTCAAAATGTTGGTCACCTAGATGTTTTTTCTTGGGGAGGAACCCAAAACCCCAAAAGGAGAATTCCAGGGGAGCTCGTATTTATGGGAGCCAGAATGGCGAAGCAAGAAGGAAGCATTATATTGAGCGTTCCTTTGATCATTACATTGATTTTTGGTGTAGAAGCTTACAAAAGCATTCTGGCTACTGCTGTGCTTAGATCTGAAGTGTATACTTTGGAAAAGTTATATGTTATTTAATGTCAATATCTTTTAGCTAATGAAGAGCAAAATACTTCATTAGCGGGGCATACCTAGTATGCAAACTATTTTTCTTGCAGTTAACTGACTTAGTCCCCACATTATCTCTTATCTAATTATCTATTATTTCCTTGGCATCCAGAGTTAGTTGTTGAAGATATTTTCAGAGGGAAAGACAGAATACAACAAAAGCCATTAATGAGCATATGCAAAATGCCTCACTGGACTGTGTATGGGCAGTCACTTCAGATTAAGGCAAGTTTTGTTAGACTGAGGGTCATGCAGGCGACTTGCCAGAAATGCAGGGACCTAATCCAGTTTTATGTACAGCCCTAAAGACTGTATATCGTGCTTTTGAAGGCTTGGCAAGTTATTGAGGAAAATTATTTGAATTAGTCGGGTAGTCTTGATTTCTGTTTCCCTCTGCTCCTGCTGAGCAACACAGCTCTGGGCATGTCACTTAACTGAGTTTCTTTTTCTAAAAATCTCATTTGTCATATTTGTTTTGGTAAAGTAGTTTGAGAGCTATAAATGAAAAGCTCTGCATGGTGTATTTTATTTATAATTACAATTTTTGAATTTGGCTCTGTCACTGGCTGTAAAAGTTGCCTCTACCACCTTTGTCCAAATAATAAAAAAGTGGTTGCAATAAACCTGAATTAAGGTGGCAGGACAGGGCTTTTGTGTTTTTCTCTTAGTAACTAGCCCACAGTGGCCCATAGGAAGCATAAGTCTAATTATTGGGGAAGTCTGACCACCTTGAATAGCGTATAGGAACAGAGTCTAGTTGAGTATCTTTTTTTTTTCTAGTCGCGATAGTCCAAATGAGTTGCAAGGATTTATATTTTCACTAGTAGGATAATCTGCTCCAAACATTATGTAGCATTTCAAAACACACTCTTAAACTGTAACGCACGTGCAAGTATTGCCAGTGTTAATTCCTGGGTTTTGCCTTTATGAATATGGCAGCACTAGCAATTCCTGTGCAATAAGTGTCTCCTCCCACTGTTCTCAGAGCAAGGAGTTTTGGGGTTTAGATGGTGCCTTGTAGTGGACCTGACGGCTCTAAGCTAACCATGTAATTCTATGTCTCCTTCTTGTGATACCAGTCCCATTGTGCAGCCAGTACAGGGAGCTGCTTCTGACTGGTGGCTGGAAACTGGCAGACAAATTCAGTAGCCATAGTCACAAAGTTCTTTTCAATGCTGACAGTACTCATAAAGGGAGAGAAGTAGGGGAAGTTGGGATGGCTGCTACAAAAGCTGCAAAGTCAATCACAACCGCCACTTCAACAGGGAGAAAAAAAATAATCTTTGCACAATGGACTGTGGTCCCTTCTGTCCTCCAGGGGTGAAAGGAGTGTTTCTGTTGGTGTCACTCCATGTTTGGTTAGCCTCCAGGGGCTTGCTTGTGCAATACGCCAAGACCTTTTGCCAGAATCCAGGAGAACCTTTTTGCTTGCTATACATAATCCATGTGAAGGGTTTTAGGTGATTTGCTGGAGCAGGAGCCAAGGGATTTGCAGCTTGAAGGGTAAATCTCTTAGTGAGGGGAAAAACCCCCACAACTCTTCCTGCAAGCCTACAGCCCTTTTTGATGCAAAGGTTGTGGCTCATGGCAATGGGATTTTTGTACTTGCTCATTTAGTCCTTCAGTGTTAGAAAGAAAAAAGTCAGTTTTGCTGAAGTAATAGAATAGCCAGCCTGAGCAGGTGCAGAGATGAGAAACGATGATGTGAGTTGTATGTAATATATGGCAATAAAGATCATGGCAATGGAAGAAATTACGCATTAGCTAACTGTCATATGCTGTAAGGATCTGCCTTGTGGCATTCACTCTTTTTACACTGAAATCTAAATGTGAAGACACTTTGTTCGTGCTTTAATTTACGAATTTCTCCTACAGAACAGAATTTCTAAAAACAAGCTTTTGTGACATATAAGATTAATAGAACTGTCAGTAAAGAGCAATTACACAAGAAGCTATTTTAAAAGCAAGCAGACATCCCCCTGGAAAAATGCAGTTGCTATACTCTGCAGGAAAATCTATAGCAAAACTGAGCTGAAAGATGAATATAAAATTTCTTGAATATTTTTTTTTTTTTAACCAAGAAATGAAGAATTTAACAATACTTCAGCTTGAGGTATTGACAAAGCAACACTAACTAGGCCCTGACCCCTTTTTCAGGCTTGGAAAGAATAGTTTTGCCTGAAACTTGGAGGGGGCAAAAATTCCAAGTCGTTTATTCCATTGCAGTGGGTTCCCAGCAGGATATGTGTAGTTCAGCTTAAAATGGGGGAAAAAAAAAAAAAATTGCTTTTCTTGATGTGGATGTGATAATTGCTCTAAGTAAACAACACTTGAATGACCCTTTTTCAGAGGACAGTGCACAGCTGCTGAGCTGAGCTGGAGCTAAGGGTGCTTTGGTGCACTCAGTCTTATTGAACACAGATGCAGTGTGCCGTGTTAGACCACTCCAAGGTAGGATCCTGTAGCTGCTGCGCAGCAAAGTACATCCAGCTCTTGAGAGCCTCTGATACATCAGCAGGTTTTAAAAGATTGAATACTTATCCATCTACTTGGTTTGCTGAACTTGCAAACAGTAAACGCTTTCCCCTCCAGTAAGAAGAGATGGAAAAACGGGTCACAAGTTAAATGTCAGTTTATCCTTAAGATAAGTGCATTAAAAAGTGCCATTTAAAGGTTCACGATTGTGCGTCTTCTGTTTGGAAGCCCAAAAGTTGTAACACAACAGTTCAAGTTTTAGCTGAGATGACTGCTTGTGACCTTCAGCCCTCAGTTGCGGAGCCTACTGCTCAGGGGTTATTTCTTTCCTCGTGGTTCTGCAGTTGCCACCATCTTTGCTGAACCTCAAGCAATGCAGTCTTGGGGATCAGACTACTTGTGAGCTTATCCCTGACGGGAAGACTTCACAAGGGCTGCCATTCTAATAGTATGTCAGCAGTCAGTTGAAATACTAATCAATGATACTGTTTTTGTCTAGAGGGCTTGAAGTAATGGCATCTGGCATGCCTGCTAGTCTTGCCTGTCCTTCTTAGCTATGCTGTACCACATGCGTTTTGTACACCAGCCTAGTTCAGTCACCCAGGAATTTCACCAGGGTTCACTGTTTCTCATTGCTTATAGCAGGAAGCCTGCGTCTTTAATTGAAAATTAGAGAGAATTTCAAGAATAGATGAGATAACAAGTGCAGTCTTTCCTGCTGTCTCTTTTTTTGTTTCTGATTCACCATTGTTGTCAGCCACTGAAATAGCAAACCTCATGCAGCTGTGACCTAGCAGGTTCTCTTGCTTTTTGAAATGGCACCCAGAAGTGATTAACTTGCAAAGGCTGTGGCTGAAGGTGACAAATGCCTTATGTTTAACAAAAGAAATTGTGCAGACTGACCTACTTTCAGCTCTACCATTGGCAGAAAAGTCTGTGTAGGCTTTTGTCATAGACCTAACTCTAGAGGATGAAGTTGCCCAATCCCCTGCCATCGCTAATGAGCGTGGATGTTGTCTGGAATTTAGAAAAGAGATCTGGAAGACAACGGGTCAACTTTGAAACTCAGTTTCTTATGGTGTAGAATGGGCATGAATGCTCATTTCATGAGGATCAGACTTGGGTAATAAGCTTTTGTAAAACCCTGAGTCAGGTGAAATGATTTTCATAATTATTAAAATGGCAGAGAAGTTTTAGAATTGAGCTTTCATTCATGTATACCCAAAGTATCATTGAGAAACGGTGTAATGTGATTTTTTTTAAATCACCCATTGAAACTTTTTCGGACTGCAATAAAATTGGATGTCCTGTAATTATTGTAAACGGTCTCTGCTTGGTACTATGTCAAGCTTGTTAGCAAGAAATGCTGATACTCACATCCTCACTGATAAATGCTGTAAAGATGTAGTCCTTATAGCCAGGTGATGATCACAGCACTAATACTCTGAGTGGATGGAGTTTTGTGTACGAGTATTTGTGTGCAAGGGTGAATTCATGAGTGTAGAAACAGAATTCTCTGTGAAAAGTCTGTTCTTTCTATAACCAAGGGGTACACATACTCTTAAATGAGAACTGGTACAGCACATTCTTATGTCTAGGTCTGTTTCAAAAGCCCTTGTGAAAGTTTGTGTGTATATGTGTTATATATGTGTATAAGCTGGCTTATGTGTGTGCATATATAAAAATAAAAGGCAAAGTTTGAGGCAGAGATCTGATCTGAGTAAGAGATTGTAATAAAAATAAATTCCAAAGCATAAAGCTATTCTACTCATTCTGTACCAGTAAGTAGCTGCTAATGAGAATCGGTCCCTCTGATGCTACCAGTTTTACAGCTGCAGAAGCCATTGGCTGTAAGTCCGTGATGGCTGAATGCAAAAAACCCCAAATCAACAGTATTTCAGGACATGTTAAAAGAGTTTTTAAATAAACCATTCACATTAACTTAATGTAATTGTTTGATCTATTACACTTCCCTTCTACCATTTGATTTTATTTCCTACTTATTGAGATCTGGGTTTTTAGGTTGTTGGGTATTTTTTCAGAGCCCTAAATAGTTTAAGTCCAGTTCAAGCCAAAAGGAGCTGCTTTGATTTAATGTGAGAAGGGTCAAAATGAGGCCTCTTTAGTAACCAGAATTCTCTTCTATATTTTATATCAATTGGTGGGTTTTGTTGTCTCCCAGAATCTGCATTTCCTTCATGGATGCCCTGTTTGCTACAGGTTTTTACCAGTTCTACCAACGTCTTTGTGAAAGGGTCCTCCAAGACCAGCCACAGTTTCTATCTCTCCTCTCCATTATTGTAAAGAAGAAGGGTGAATCTGCTTTTTGTGGCCTTGTCTATTGGATTAAGGTTCCTGAACCGATATTGCAGGAGACTGTGACGAGTTTTGGGAAATCAGGTCGCACTGTGGTTTTCCACTGTATGCTTGTATGCTTCTGCAAGAGGCATGTATTTTGCTTGATTCTTGTTGGCCATCACATAATGCTTTTATATTTTGCAGGAGCACAGGGAAAATAATGGTCCCAGCAGTAAAATAAAGGTCATCTTCCTCAACACAATAACTATACAGTGTTTTCTCTTATAAAGAAATTTCTTTCTGTTCTAGGCATAAATGTCTGAAATTATTTATCCTTAAAACAAAAACAATACTCTATGGAAGCTTCAGCTATTTCACAGTAAGTGAAAGAAAAATTCGCAGAGGGTTAGATACAAGGCATTCTAAGCTTTTAATTAAAAATAAAGAAGAAACAGTACCATAGCAGTAGAAGAGGTGCTCCTTCTTGGTTAGCCACTGATGAACTGGAAATCCTTGAGCCTTGCAAAATGTTGCTGCTTTTCCTGTGATATATTCTGGTGTCTGATATGGACTCTCTCAGCAAGTGTGTTTTGCCGTAAGCTTCAGTGAAGGAAGATGATGCTCTATGGGTCTTGTTAAAACTAAAGGAAACAATCTTCTAGGCTTCCATGGGATGAGGCGGGGAGTAATGGGCTAGTGTAATTCTGCTGAGTTAATTGAATCAGAAAGACCATTCAGTGTTCACAGGCTCTGGGCCAGTGGAGCTCTGCCATTGTATGGAAAGGACATATTTAGTCTTTTGTGGGGAGGGGAGCCCAAGGGAGCGGGTGCAATAGTCTCTGCCGCATTGGCTGGCCCCAGAATTGCTGAACTAAGGGATCAGCCAGGGCAGTCACATTGTGGGCCTGGGGGAAAGTAAAGCACAGAGGATGCTGGTCCTTGCTAAACTTTTCAGTGTTGTTTCAATATACTGTACATGGCATGTGTAAGCCTGTAAAAAGGTAGACGAGTGAAGAGCAAAGCTCTAAATTAAAAAGTAAAAAGTAGGATCGCTTGGAGAGTCTTACATAACTCTTAGGAGTTAGCTATTTTGAAGCTGTTGCCATGGCTGCACTGTCTGTTTGATAGCGACAGTACAGAGCAAGCTGGTGTAAGTGTGAAAACCTCTACAAGTGGTGCCTGCCTGCAACAGACGCTTTGTGGCTTTTGGTTTTGTAATGATTCAATATTAACAAGTTTAATCTTTCTTTTTTCTTCTCATTTCATTATTCCATAAAATGCCCCTCCTGAACTGGAATACTTTCTGGGAGGTTCTCAGATCAGAAATAGAGGAGCTGATACACTAACCTAAGACCAGAGGCACTTCCAGGGGCATATGCAGTAAAGTGAGCAAATCAGGCCTCCAATTTCCCATTCTGCCAATATCATGTCTTGCTAACAAGGACGCTTTGCATATTGTGATGACATGATTGGAAGAGAGGTCAAAGTAAAATGAAATAAAGTGTATGAATGGTAAGAATGTAGTGCAAATAAGTGAAAATTCAGTCATTTTAGATAATGTTTTAACATGTTTTTTTAAGGTTACAGTTTTACTAGCTTCTATTCTGCTCATCCCAAAAGGTAATAGACATTGTGAAGGTGATTAGACAGAACACAGTGAGAAGTGTATGAAAACTTACCATGTTTTATGTGGCCAACTCTGATGTTCATTGTTAATAAAATAAAAAGACTAAAAAAAATAGAGAGGCCAAAATCACAGCTGAGCCCTCCCTCTGTAGACCAAGCAGAAAATAAAACTTTGACAAAACCCTATGAGAAATTCTTTAAATCCCTTCCCCTTTATCTCTGCTTCTTTGCCTGGAAACTAATTCATGCCTATTGGAGTTGAAATTCTGCTGGTCTGTCAGCTAGACAGCGTCTGAAAGGAGCGGTGATATTTCAGAACTTCCCATTTGTTCTTTCTTTTGTTGTGCATTACTAAAAGATGATTGGTTTTATCTATTCAAAACTTTGCTGTGTGCCCTGAGCGTCCCTCTTTGTACTATCAGATTAGCTTTATAGGGGGATCAAAGTGTTTTTCTGTGATTTTTAGATACTCCAGGTGTGGACAGATCCTCAGCTAACAGAAGGAAGATATTCAGGTGGCTCCCCAGAAATTAGGACAAATACGCCAATGCTAATCTTACACTAGCTAAGTATATAGCTCTTTTAACCATAAGATCTTCAAATAATGGCTATTAAAGTTGTCTTGAAATTGTTAATTCACAAAAAAGTGCCAGACTGCGAAGAACTGTGCAGGAACTTGAAGCTGAAATTTGTAGGGGTTTGAAGGTTATTATTGGAAAACGTGTATGTGATTTCCAAGCTTTGCCTCCTGTTTCTGTGTTTAAAGAGCTTTCTTGGTACTTATAGGGTGATGGGAGAGGAAGCGTTTTGGTTTTGAGGATGTTGAAGGATTATGCATTGGTATTCAAAAAGCATGTAGACAAGGCACTTCATGACATGATTTAGTGGGCATGGTTGGTGATTGGACTCAATGATCTTAAAGGTCTTTTTCAACCTAAATGATTCTATGATTCTATTCTATGATTGTTTATCAAAGCTGTTACATATTTGCAAAATGTTTCATTAAATCAAAATTTCTGGTTTTGCATTTGATGACAAAATGCTTTGGCCAGGAAGAGGTCCCTGGTTGTTTTCTGAGTGTCATCAGGCAGGCGGCTTGAGCTTGTCTCAGAACCATCAGTACTAGCAAGGAAGCCTGTAGCCAGTCTCACTCTGTCAGGTAGCATAATTTTTGGAAGCCCTTTCACTGATGAATTAATAGCTTTCTTGCCAGAAAGAGGTGCTGTACCATCGTGGTAAAGTATTGCAGGTGAGGAGGAAGCCAAGTAGTTGCTGTGCTCGAAAACTGCAACATAAAAATTATTGTTGTGAGTCATTACATCATTTCATTTGGAAACAGAATAATTATATCTTGTCCCCACCTCCGTTTTACTTGGGAGGAAGGACTAGTGTGTTTGACAGCCAGATGACCTTTTAGTGAAGTATATGGCTGCGTCAATTCTGGCTCAACAATAGAAGGGCATGAATTCATTTAATACCAGTATTACGCCAGAGGTCCTGATATCCTGGCTTGATCTTTGCTTTGGTTTCCATTTGTGTTTCAGTGCTGTGCTTGTAGCCTGTGTGCTGCATACAAAAATGTGGGATGCATCTCAGCAGCCATGTCAGTGGAGAGATGCTTTCTCATTTCAGTAGACTTTGGACTAAACCTCGATTTAATTAGTTAAGACCAGATATTCCCCAAATTGCCTGATCCATGCATGGCTGTTAGACAGCAGTGAACGTGACAGCTTCCATCAACATGTGCTTGAGAAGCATTGATGTATCACTGTGATTGGAACATCGGTGGGTCCCATTTTGGTTGTCTGCTGTACTGTGCAATTATTGATGTACCTCACATGAAATGCCTGGTTTCATTTTAGACTTTGGCTCTTTAATTGCAGCCTACCCTGTTATGGTGAAGTTGTGCATTATCCAGCAGGAGGATGGGAAAACTGGACATGTGGAGCTCTCCTTAAAGAGTATTTTCAGGCAAAATGAGTGCTTACTGGTGAATATTACATGCTGGTCTTTAGTAAGTCTAACCTGCGGTGAGGAGGGGCCTGGCTGTTGGAAGGAAAATAACTACATGTAGAGGAAAGTGAAAGGGCGAATATGAAGCAAACCATAAAGAAAGATTAAACACGGAAGAAAGAAGACAAGTGAGTACAGGGAGGTGAGAAAATCTGATTTATCCGTGTCTCACTGTGACAGCTGCTAAACAGACACTTGAAACAGGGGAAAAGCTCAGAGAAGTTTGCGTTACATTTATTAATGTGCCTATCTTGCGTTGTATTCCCTGGCCGAAAAGGTCTGTGGGTATAACCGACTGTGGGGGAGAGGGAGTTAGACTGAAAAGATGTTTGTTTTATTGGAGCTGTCTGCACATCTGCGTGCTTGGTACAGCCATAGGCCTTCAGATCTTTGCCCACAAGAGAGTGGTGTTGAGCCATCCACTTCCATAACAGGTATAAGGGTTGAATTTACAGTTTTTTTACATGTAAAGTATGTTTTAACCTTGGTGCTAGTTCTGATTCACAAATAAAGTTTGACTTTTCCATCCAATATGCTTTACCCTGAAACGAAAAAATGTAAGCAAATTGGAATTCAAGTGAGGTTTTTAGAGTAGATAAAGAAACTGTGCACATACACTGGCTATTGTATCCGTGATATCGTACCTAGCTTATGTGTCCCTGCTTTTTCTCTTTTTACTGGAGGAGAAAAAGAAAGAACCACAAAACAGACGGACATGAAACAGTTTGAGTCTGATTACAGCCAGCGCTGATCATGCAGTGCTGATGTGGATGCACCATGGCTTCCCAGGTTGTTGCAGATCATAGTCTGCCAGATGGTGTTGGTAGGGCTCTAAGCATATCTCTGGTTGCCTGTTAAGTTATTACTTAACAGCAGACCAGGAAATTAAGGGAATTCTTTGTGTAACTTCCTTACCAAATGGTGCACCTGAAGCCTTTCATGAGCCTGTGAAATGACCTTCATTTAGGATACCTGTATAAATAGTTTAGATTCTCAAAAGACCACAGCCTGTAGCAGCTCCTGTTGGAGGTGTTGGCAAGTACTGCTTGTCCTTTTCTATTGGAAATAATGGCTTGGGTTTCTGTGGACCACAGAGGCATTTCATGGGGAGTTTAGTTTTCTTGAGTTAGCAAGGTAGAAAAACAGTTTGGAGACAGTGCTGGGGAAAGGAGGCAGCTGGTGCCTCTGACCAGCTCTGTTCAACCTCAGTTCAGTTGTGCTGCACCAAAGCAATACCGTGAGGGGTTTTCTGTGCTGCCTTCTTGAGGAGGCAGGAGAATATCTAGATATGTTGGTGTACAGCCGGTTGTGGCTCTTCAGGTATCTTATGATAGACACTCTGATGGGTAAGTTTGCCCAAGTGTTTTTGTATGCATTGCTTTCTAAATTAATTTTATCTACTGAAAATAAATCACTGATAATTATAGTGTTTATATGATATATATGTGCGTATATATACATGTATATTACATCCTCTGGATGAAGTAATATTAGTACATTACTCCTTCCATTTTACCTCAAAAGAAAATTCAGCTGTCTTCTGAAGGCTCCTCATACTGAATTTGGACTGAAATTTTTATACTCTGAAAAATTAAATCTCAGCACAGCTTTTTTGACTCTAAAAGCTGCCCTTCTCAATTAGAGATCAGCGATGTCCTGAGTCCTTTCAAGATTAACAAGCATCTCTTAAGATGGAGGGTAATAATAAATGCATATGAGCTGATGATGAATATTTTGAAACTGAGCTATCTCTTAAGAGGTTTTTAGTGAAAAATCTCAACAAAGTGTGGCTTATCATTTAAAAATCACAGAGAGACTAAGTTAAAAGTCCTCCTATGTGTTCCTTTTAGCCTTACTTGGTCAGCTCTTCGTCTGAAAACAGGTTCAAGAGCCATATAGACTACGTGGTTTCACAGTTTATCTTATGCTCTAGTCTAGGAGCTCCCAACCATCAATATTTTATTCCATATAGCAGGAGTTCTGTCTACTTGCACATTATAATTCCTTTATTGGTGTTGTCCAATCCTTCAGCAATCTTGATGTGTCAAAACCATATATTGCTTTTTTTTAAATATTGCTGCTCTTGATTTCTTGCTCAGTAAATGCTGTACTGAGTGTATTTCTGTGTATGATTTTCATGATGCCTGAGAAGAGAACAAGTGCCAGCCAGGATTCTTGTCACCTGAATGTATGGACATGAGCCACACTTATAATGTGCAGGAGTTGACTCCAAAATGGGCTCTGATGAGGCTGCGCGTGTACTGCTGCTAAATCAGGCTTTCATCTTTCGAGGTGTGATGCTGTTAGTGTATTAGAGGCTCTCATACTGTCTCTTATGAGCTGTTGCACTGGGCTGTGTCATGTTTGACCACATTGCGTACATAAGCTGAAATTAAATCTTTAAAAAAGAGAGAGAGAAATAAACATCTTTCCCAGCCGGGGAACATTTGACTCCCGTTGGGGAGGAGCTATTTTAAAGCTCAGACTGAGGGATGGCTATTTTTGCCCTTCAGCCAGCCAGACTCAGCTAATGGTCTGTATTATTCAAAATGCTTTGTTGAACAAATTCTTAAAAAGAAGAAGAAAATAAGAACAGGAAAGTCCTTAAACCACCAAGAGGTAGCCATGGCTCTAAACTGAAAAGATCTTATCTGTACCTGAACCCTTCTGTAGTTTGGGGCTGCGGAGATGTGCTTTGTCTTGCCATATTAAAGGGTGCATTTGCTTTAATAAGGAGACACAGAGATTGAGGTCAGCGTGGATGTTTTAAGGGCAATTCTGCTGGAAGCACTCATGTTGCACAAGTCATGCAATCTCCAAGTGTGGCTTGAGTTGGTGGTTACTTTGCTTAATCATTTCAGACACACAGTGCAGTTAGAGGCTTTCGGGGAAGCTTAAGGCAGAAGTAGGCAGTTACACAGCAGAGATTGCTGTCTGAATAGCGTCGGATGTTGTTGTGGCTCATCTACCTCGTTGATGATGTTCTACTGAGTACTTGCCTTAAGACTGCCTGTGTAGATGGATTTATGTCTTGGGGCAGGAGGTCGAACACATCTCATGTTACGGATGGATGCTGCTTCATTCAGTATTGAACGTGAATGCCACATGAAACGGCTCTGCAGCTGTTTGGGAACACCATGAAACAAATGTAAGTGGAGAAAAAAGCCATATCCCCTTGTGATGGGGAAGTTGATGTAAAAAGCATGTCAAGACTCACAAAGGAGTTTGTCAAGACTGTTTATTTAACAAGTGCTTTTATCTTTGGTGATGACAAGCAGCAAAGCCTTCCTTTGTCCATAAGGAGACATAAAAACTGTGCAACATTGCACTGTTCCTTGTTGATTCAGGAATAGCATGCCTTAGCCTGGAGTATCAGTGTCTCCTGTCATGGTCCTGGTTCTGCTGCTAATATTCCGTATAGCCTGTATTTGGCCTATTTCAGCTCTAATGCTGGATCCCTCTTGCTCAGGAATCGGCAAAAACTAGGTGTGGTTTTGTATAGCTAAACAAACCCTGCCCTGCTCCTGAGCCCCTCTTACCCTGCCTCCAAGGCAGCCTTTCAGGGAGCTTCCCTTGCTGCTGGGAGCTCTGGGAAGGCACCTTGCTTTCAGGTTTGTTTTCACTCAGTTGAGGACAGCTAGGCATCGCCCTGGGGCAGGCAGCTGCTCTCAGGGGTTTGCAGGGCACAGGGGGGTTTCGGCCCGTGACATTGTGCCCCTGGCTTCTGCCCTGGGTGACTGCTCCTCTCTTCCCTCAGGTTTTTCCCGTCCTGCATGCATCCTTGACTTCGTGCAATTGCCTCTTCCTCAAATAGAAAGAAATACTGAGGAGTGTGTTATTTGTGACAGCATGAAGGTCAAGCTCCTATCAAATCTGCCATCTGCCTGTGTGAAGTCTCGCTGCTTACAGCCTCTCGCAAGACAAAGAAGTGTCTGTGGGTGGGTGGGTGTAACATCTGTTCAGCGAGCAATGGGTTTAAAAATACCACTTGTGAATTACCTGATGGGAGCAGTTTTAGAAGGCAGTCCACGCCCTGCACGTTTTAGCTCTCTGGTGGGGAATGTATTTGAAGAGATCTTTATTTCAAAACAAAATTAACTAAACACGAAGGGAACAGGACACTGAGAAGAAATAAATATCTCGTGGACTCGGGCAGCATCAGTGTTGCAGCAGCTGGTTGTCTTCATTGCAGTCCCGGTGCCTCTTTGGGGTAGCTCAGGTCACTGGATGTGGATCGGGGAGAGGGGAGCAAAGGGGCAATGAGACGGGGTGAGCTGGGAGGGGAATAAGCAGGCAGCTTGCTTTTCACAGGGTGACAGGGACCTTCTGGCAGGAAGGGAGGAGCGAGGAGAGAGAAACACTCTTGTCATAAGATGTCCATTGTGTTTAGCTCTCCCAGCACCAGAAACGCACAAGGCGTTTACATGGGCTTGTTTCCCCTTTGGGAAAAGGTTTGGGATTAGTGAAGGCTTGATGTAGTTCAGCTGATTTAAGATGTGTGTCTGACTGGTCCTCAGTTAATTCCTTGGAATTTTACACAAATCCATCTCACCTCTTTTGTATGGTTTCTAATTTTTTTTTTTTTTTTTTGAGTGAAGTCTTCATGGATGGCTCCAGGTTGTTGTATTTACTCTGGACATTCAAGATGTGTCTCACATAGTAAAACTTTTAATTTCTATTTATTTCATTTTCTTGTTATTTACTTTTATTTAAAGAGCTTTGTTTGATCATTTTCTTGCCATTGCAGAAACTCTTTGGTAAATTATACAGTACTGTTATAAAAGTGTTTCCATTGCCATTTGCCTAAATGGAGTAAGGATAAGGGAGTAGAGCATTCTTTTGATAGGCCTTTTTTATATGTCTGTTTCAGTATGTTTTATTAAAAGGTTTTTAGACATCTATCTTTTAATCAAAGACTGTATTCATTTCCAATTACCCTTCTCTAGTGCTGTAGCAATGGCTTCCTGTCTGAACAAGTTATACTAATTTCAGTGCTGAAACACCAAAATTAGCTGTGGGGAGAGGAATTAAATTATAGTTTTACCATAGGATGAGGTGGTGGGAAGAAGGATGCTGCACTTTCTCCCTGCGTGGGCACGGGTGCCTGTCTTCCCTCAGAGGGAAGCAGGACCCAAACTGGAAGCAAAGAGAGCACCGTGCAGAGGCACCATCTTCCAGGGAGCTGTGACTGTCTCCTGCCTTTCCGCAGTAATTCAGCTCCTGAGGTCCACAGCCAGATAAAAACAGCCTGTCAGCAGTATCACACATTGTAGAGCAAGATCTCCATGGCCGTCACATCAGGATGTAATTGTGACAGAAAAGGAAAGAAAGAACAGCAATTTAGAATATTTCTACATGTAAAATTCTCAATAACACTATACATTTGCTATTTTCTGTTATCCCTAAAGCCAGAAGCTCCAAGCGCAAGCATCGGTGAGCTGTGCATAACATGTGCCCATCTCTCGCCCCCCACACCTGTGCCCCTCCATGCTGCATCCCGCACCTCCAGTATGGCAACATTTCCCTACGCTGTACCACTGCATTGGAGTTGTGGCCATAAGTGCCTGGTCAGCTAGAGAAATGGCCATCACAGCCAAACCTAGTACAAGACATGCTGCAGGCGGGTCAGGAAAAGCTCAGACAGAGCGAGCCTGGCTGGCGTCAGTGCCCAGCCCGCACCAGCTCAGCAGAAAGCTTATGTCTGCCACCAGCAACGGCGATGTTGTGCTGCAGGGTTGCCCTGGTACAACACACAGCCTGCATGGGCTGCTTTTTCTAATGGATCTGTGCTGGGAAATGGGTTTTCTTGAAACGCTCACAAAAGTGAGTGTTTTTTGACGATGCCTCTTTGCGTTGATGCTCGGCCAGCTCTCACTAGCTTTATTTTGGGGTTTGGTTTCATTAAGAAGAAAAAAATATTGGGAGGAGAATAAACCTAAAACCTTCCTTTATTCCATTTATTTTTCAGTTGTGTGATCGGGTGTTGGAGGGAATGGAAAGATTTGAGCCTACCTGCTGGAGCACATTAGTCATATGAAGAGATGACGGCTGTGAGCATGGGCAAGATTTGAACGTGGGCTGGATAGTGAAGTGCTTAAGCCCACAATGCTGAGAGGAGTATGGGTGAGATGGATCCGTTTTTGTGATTCTGGCCTGATTTCTTCAGCGAGGAGTGCCAGACTCTGCTGAAGACAGAGGATGCCCTGGCACGTAAGCTGGGGTGATGCTTCCAGGGATCATCCTGCTGCCTCCACGGGTGGCTGGGCGGATGGAGGAAGTCTCTTCATGGCTCTGCATTCTCATTTAGTCTGCTTCTGGAGAGGTGTCTGGTGGAAGACAGAGGTGGTGATGCCACTTCCTTACAGAAAGCCCTGAAGTGTACCGTGTAATTATGTCTGGGCAGAGCAGGGCTGCTCCTGCAGCACAGGCACCTTACAGTTAGCATATGTGACTTGAGAAGGCAGGCAGTGCCACCACTTGCAGACATTTCAAGAGGCACAAATACTAGAAACCCACAGGAAAACTTCTGTCAATGACTTGAGCCCTGAAGATACTAAAAAAAAATTGCAGAGGAGTGTTTTGTACCTGCTTCAGCTGTGGGACCGTGCAGGTTGGGAACAGGCAGAAGTTCTTGGCCCTGCTTCTCCAGCCAGCACCTTGCCTGCATTTGTTTGCATCAGTCTTCCCTGCTTGGTTATCAAACATATCTCCACATTTTTTTGTTTGTGACTGGTTATGCAAAAGTGTGAATTCTGTGCATGAGGGTAATTGCTTATCCAGTATTCAATTCTTACTAGCATTTTTTTTTTTTTAAGATTTCTGCTTGTATTACCGCCTGTGCAATATTCTTCTATTCATTCAGCTTGCAGAAAAAAAGCATTGTGACGAGGGGTTTCCAGTGGAAATAGTGAAGAGGAAATAGCCTGAATCAAAATGTTACGATTAGCACGTGCAATGACACGTACTTAACTCCTTTGAGGTGTACCATTGAATTCAGCTGGAAGTTTAACAGAGTGTGAATATACTTGTCCAGCAGAATTAGTCTGTTGTGTAAGACTTCAGTCTGTCATTTACAGTGTGCTCATTTAAGTTGATTGGTACAGAATTACAAAGAACAAATAAGGGAGGGAAAAAAAAGCTTTATTCATGAATAGATCAAATGAGGAGGAGTGTTAAAGTCATCATGTTGTTGAGAGTAAATGGTTGATCCAGCCTTATAAACGGTATCTGAATCAGGTAAACTGATTCCTGGGGTGAATAAATAGAAGATCTTCTAAATCTAGGTCTTAAAAGCAGTAAGATTCAATTCCTATTGTAGTCCATGTGAATGTGGAGCAGAAATGCAGATTCCTGTCTCGCTTGAGGGTGGCTGCTGTCGGTGACATTCAAGTGCTGGGGTGACGTTCCTGAGCTGCTTTTTAGCGCAGTGGCAGTGCACTGTGCACAGCCTCCCTGGGAAATGCACACCGGCGCTTTAGCTGCTGGCCAAGCGCTCGTATGGGTTTGTCACCTACAACCCCATGTGTTGTTTTCAGGAAAAGTATTTCCAGTTAATCATTCCAGGTTTTCCTTTGTCCCTCTGACATTCAAAACACTGCTTCACCCCCTTGCCCCCATATTTATACACTCTTTTAGGAATTAAGGAAAACCAAGAAACATCTTATTGGATTTAATACTTGTTTCTTACTGAAAGCAGTTTAACATAAGCATGTAGATTCCTATATAATGTAGAATAACTTCTATGGGATTTTTATTATATAGATCCTTATACAATATGAAATATCATGAAAGATGTGCCTACGGGACTCATGTAGTAATAGTTAATAGAGCATCAACTAAGTGAAGAGGATTTGCCAAAACATCTGTGAAATGCCTTTAGGGTTTGCTAAGCATTTTGGCATTGGAAATGAGGCTGCTCCTGATTAATTGAATAGGATAAACACTGCCTTTCTGGCTGGTGAGGGCAGAAGGGCAGTGATGGGGCTCCTTAGCTATTGCAAAGCTGTAGGCTTCACACCTGCCTAGATTGTGGGTAAGCAAGGACCCATCTGGATTCCTCCTTCCTCCTCCTCCTCTGTTCTTCATGCACCAAGGAAGCAGGCAGCTTCAGACCTTCTATTCTCCTGCCTCTTCTGCCCTGAGCATCTTTTCGCAGGAGGGTTGACTCCCTTCACAGCATGTGTGTGGCACATTCAGCTGTGCTGAATGAACTCAGCTCAAAGGGAAACTCTCCCAATGCATGATGTGGTCCTACAGTTGGGCTTGGGTTGGGTTTTGAACAATGAGGGTTTAATTACTTTGTAAGAACAGGAGGAAATTTGCATATAAAGAAATAGGTCATCTTGACTGATGGAAAGCGCTTCTGCTGTCCCAGAGATTTAATATCTTCTGTCTTCTTTTATTTTCTGTGGTTTTATTGGTTGAGACATTTCTGTTTTGGGCATTTTTTGGGGGTTGTTTGGGGTTTGCTAGTGGGTTTTTTGGTTCTTTTTTTGGTCTTCTTTTAAAGAGAAAAGTTATTAACATTGTGAAATTAAAAAAAAAAGATAAATAAGGCTAAGGAAAAGCATGTTGTCAGCATTAGGGGAGAACACGTCAGCCTGAATATTTCAGGGATTTAGCTCATTGCAAACTGGACAAACTTGGAGATACGATTTATCATCCTAAGCCAGACCAAGGGTCTGGTAACCCTCTTTCTAATGGGGCCTGGCACAGGACACATCTGCAAGGAGTTTGCAGACCTTGTCACAACAAATGATGCTTTGACTACGGGGCAGGCTTTCCACTCACAGGGTTAGTCAGTGATGGGGACCATCTTTCTCTGTTGTTCTCTGATGGTGTTGTGCACTCTGCGCACCCAGAAGGCTGGCTGAAGGCTGGGCTGCCCCAGCTCACAGCTGCTCAACATCTTCATGGCATGAAGCTCATAGTGGAAAAAACACAGCAACCTGGCTTCTGTCCTTTGGAGGTATAAGCCAAATGGCTGCCGGTTTCTTGTTCAGGGCTGTGTTGACGGTGTCTATCCAGCTTTTCCAGACTCCCAGGGGACCGTGGTAATGCTTCCTGTCCAGCTACACTGAGCAGTGATAAATTTAGACCAAGTGAGCCATAATGACAGTACACAAACCAGAAGAGTGCTGACCGCCCTCCAGGAGGAGGGTCTGGCGCTCTGTACAGATGTCTTCATCCCTCGAGCTGCCGACCCTGTCCTGACCCCTCTGCCCACTCTGGGCAGCCTGTGCCTCTGCACTCGTGCAGTCCCTGTTTCATGCAATCATTTCAATCAGCTATTTCCTTCTGATGTTTTTTTCCCCTCAAACAAGAAATCAGAGTACTGTGAAACACTTATAGATCTGATAGGTACACACAGTGCAGCTGGCCATATTTCATACCTGCAACTTGGAGCAGGTTACCCCAAGCTGCCAGCTGATGTGTGGGCAAAGCTGGCCCCAGCTCATTGCTGTATTTTATTTCCCAAGAGCACTGACATCACACTGCTTTGCTGGTGTCTGGCACAGATCTCTACAATTCCAGCTGGAGCAGGGGGTGAGTGCAAGGGAGATGGCTGAGGAGGACTTTTCAAATTAAGGCTCTGTTATTGTTCCATTTCCAGCTTGTGATTGACAAATACTTATTGCTCCCGCCTCGCAAGGGACTGACTTCTGAGCAGGGATTGATTGTAGAAGATGCTGTACTCTGAATGAAATTTTAGGAGCTGTAATTACCCTTTGCTGTCACTATGATTACTGCTGTCAGTGCTGAGCTATTGACAGCCCAGCCGCACTGGGGCTGCCTGGTGCCTGTGCCAGCAGTGTCAATACTGGTCCCCAATGTGGGGCAGAACCGGGTGTCTGTCCCTGCCCTTATTTTGACCAAGGGCAGCAAGCGGCAGTCATGCCTGTGTGCAGGAAGACACGCTAGATCTGACAGTGGCCAGAGAGAAACTAGGCACCTGGTCCACAGCTGTTGAAGTCATGGCCTCAAATTAGTGAATTCAGACAAGTTGGCTGCTTAATATGGATTTAGAGGACCTCAGGATCTGTTGTCACACATCTGGCAGAGATGGCACAAGGTACCCGCCCAGCCATGACTTCCAGCTGCAATGGGCACAATGTGAATACCAATTATCGCTCCATGCATTTTGCTCCAGCAACAAGTAGAAGCACAAACTGCAAAGTAGCACAGAACATGTACAACACCTGTGAGCCTTCATCCAAACAGACTGCCAAGGTGATGTGCTGGTTTTGTGGCTCCCCTGCTTAGAAGAGGCTGGAGCTGTGTGCGTGGAGATGGTAGTGAGGAGGGATGGGGGCTGCAGACCAGCCTTTGTTCTGTCCCCAAAAATGTCGGTGCAAGGTGCTGAGCAGCCTCCATTTGTACTTCCCAGCTGCTGCAGGCATTTGGGAGGAGGCTTTTGCATGTGATGGTTGAGTGTGCCTGAAAACCAGCAGCTGGCAATAGGAGCATACCCAATTATTCACAAGTAGCACTTTCGGCTCCCATAAAAGTAAGGGAACTGGTACCTGATAGGCAAGCACATCTTGCATCTGGGAAAAGTAACCACATCATTACTCCCATAGTTGTTTTTAATTTTGAGAGTTTATCACTCTTCTCTCCATAGAGCCCAGCCTGCAGGGCTGGGACCTTGCTGTTCAGCCCGCCTGCCTGCAGCCTTCAGGAGAGATGGGGGCAGCCACACGGGTCTAGTTTTGACAAGTGCCTCTGCATGGCATTTTCTTCTGAGGGAAAAACATTTGCAAAGAGCCTGGAGCCTGTTACTCAGAGGAGGGTGGTATAAAAGCACTAGAAATGGAAGCGAAGGGAGCGTGGGGCTGGCATAGGAGGTGGGGAGAGAGGGGTTTGAGCAACTTGCCTTGCATGTGTGTTGGGAAAGAGCATGGTGCATCTTGTTGGTAGGACAAGATCAGCACGCTGGTCGCCTTCCTTCAGCAGCGTCATGGACACTTCAAAAAGTCTGAGATGTGTTTCAGCCTGCAATAGGTACCTGAAATAGGGCAAATGATTGGTGCCTTAAAAGAGCTTTTTTTCACTGGCTGTAAAGGAAACTCCACGGTAGACACCTAAGGGTGGGTTAACGATCCTACCCCTGTGCCATCCTTGCCAGGCAAGAGGAGAGGGCTGTTGGTTGTGTGCAGGGGTCTAGCATTAGGGGGCCCCTGTGTATGTAGGCTCTAGGACTCAGGCTCCTGTGATGTGTTTTTTTCCAGTGAGGAGAAATTGCATATTTTAAAGGCTTAGCATAAACCAAACTTGTGCACGCCTCCATGTTGTGAAAAACACGATGGTAACTTCCATCTGCCATATATCACAGTGTTTGCAACTTTGAGGCTTGCTGCTAGGGAGTTGAAATATCAATACTGTTCTTCAAACACCTAAAATGTTATCATTAGCTACTGCATTATGTGTCACATTAATGCTATGAAATGCAGGTAACATTTACTCAGACTTCATGGAATGGGCAACGACGCCTCTGCTCAGATCCCTCACATGTGCGGGGGAGCCAAAGCCAGGCTGCTTCTCCCCCCCCCGTGCCCACAGCTGCCAGCTGTAGTCTGTCCACCTGCAAAGCAGGTAGCAATGTGGGAACCTGGCTCGTTTGCAAGGCTGAACACCCTTTTTTAGAGGAGCAGTGTGGGAATGAATCCCTTGGGATTGGGCGCTGGGTAATTCCTGGTGCTAACGTGGCACATGGGGGAAATGAATATTTAGGAGGCAAGGATTTTCCTGCCTGCTCCCAATTGAAAATGCAGTACTGCATTGTAGCAGCTGTCACAAATAAGCGCTCAGCAAAGGGATTTGGATCTGAGCATAAGGCAGTAGCTGGCATTGAGCGTTTGGGAAAGGGCCGAGGATGCATGCCTTGAATCCTGCTCTTATCCTGGTCTCTCCTGCTCCGGTTCATTTATTGATCCTTTTCCTTTTGAAGCTCCTGTCAAACCCATAGGTATAATCAGGAGAGAAGTGCACCAGAAACATAAATACTACAAAAATACCTTGGACTGAAAAAAAAAAAAAGAGAGAACAGTGGGGGTTTTTTTTTGAACAATATTAATTTCTTGAGTTTTCAATGCTGAGGTGTCTCAGTTGGCGCAGGAGAGCAGTTGTTATGTGCCTCCACCGTCAGATTGCTCTCTGCAGTGCCAACTTTTATCTTGGTTTTGGCGTCTCCAATCCCTCCTGCTGTCTACATTCGTATCTTTTCTCATGAACACTGCACAGTCCAACTTGTCAAACAGAAAAGTGATATTCCTGCATCTTTCTACCAGCCCTGCCAGCCTTCTCATCTCTGACTCAGCCACCTCCTCCCCGGTAGCCAGGTTCCCCCCATCTTCCTTGCCCCACTGCTTCCTGTCCCAGCCATCTGCAGGGACCAAGCATCTCGGGAGAGTAGGACTTGGGGAAATGCACAGTGGCATTTAAAACACCAGACAGCCACTTCCCCCACCCTCAGTCCATTTCTCACCTCTGCTGTAACAACAATAATCGTAAATATCACTGGTTTTTGGTTTGTGGTTTTTTTTAAAGGCTTATTGTAAGGTTACAATGTGTGAGCTGGGGTTGCCTTGCAAAACAAAGGCAGAGCTGCTTGGGTAGTCTGGATGATGCTGTGGGATGATCTCTGGAAAGGATTTGGGGGACAGACCCAGGACTATTGCAGGTCGCAGGGACTTGGGGTCAGGTTGGGGTGCTGACAGCAAGTGCTGTTGTGTACACTGGTGCCATGGGCATTTCAGGACCACCAGAGGGGAGGGAGGTGACCGCAGGGCAGGTGGCTGGTGGGGCAGTGAGTGACCCATGTTATAAAGAAGCTGGGTACGCACAGCTTGGTGTTTATCCCCTTCTCACACAGCAGCGCTTGTATGTAAGGCAGCACCAGGTCTTTGGGGGCTGAGTTAAATGCAGGTTTGACATTAAAAAAACAAACAAACAACAAAACATGGTAATTGTTGGAGGTGCCTAAAAAAGGTTGGCAATGTGAACTCATATCTGGCCAGGGCCAGGGGTATAATTTTGTCACAGGTTGAGAGGAAAATACATCCCACAGTATCTGCGGCAGGGGTCGGGTAGTGAAGAGGGAAAACATCTGCTGAAGGTGTGCACATGTGTGAGAGCAAGCAGCTTAATGGTGCCTGTCTCAAGGCCTGAGGCTGTGGGGAGAGCAGCAGGGCCAGGGCGGCACTGGGGCCTCCCTGCATGGGGGGCAGGAGGAAGGAGAAAAAAAAATGCTTGTCACACTCAGCACCCGTGTCATCCTTACACAGTCCTCACAGGGCAGACACACATGGTCCCCTGGCTGGTAATGGTGGAAACAAAAGGCAGGAGATTTTGGAGGGTAGAATTAAGCAGGCATCCGCAACAGCAGACTGACATCTCTGTTTTCACAAGCTGTTCTGTTGAGCTGCAGTGGTGTCACAGCATGGGGGATGCTTTCTGGATTCTGTTGTCTGTGGATGATAGATCCCAGGCAAATTCAGATAATCTGCAGTTTACAGAACCCTGGCTCAATCTTCATCCTGCTCAAGTTTCCTTAAATCACTTATTTTGCAGCACCAGCATCTCCTGTGAATCCCTGTAAACCTGCAGCCCTCGCCATGTCCCCTGGGCTGTGCTCCCACCTCTGGGAGTTTGGGTCCCTGCACCAAGGAGCAGGTGACTCGGTTTGCCAGGGCTTTACAGCAGGGCAGGCCAGGAGCCGTTTGCCGCTGGAAGCGAACTGTGTTTCACAGGCTTCCCCTGTCACGGCAGCTCCCCGGAGCTGGGCTCTGCTGTCTGAAGGCCTCTTTCTTCTACCCAGGGCAGCAGAAGCACCTCCTCCCACCCGGGGAGGACGTGCAAAGGCTCCTCACAGCACACCAATGCTGTCGTTTACACTTCCCTCCCAATAAAACACTCATAGGCACCCTCCTCCTGGCCCTCTCGCCCGTGGCTGTGCCCATCATCTGTGGCTTGGCTGTGGGGGGTACCCAGCCTGCAGAGCAGAGATGCATTGCCTGCTTCAAAGCAACCTATTTGCACTTGTGGCATGTTTTTATTAGCAGAGAGGGGGTGTTGCGGGCATGGAGTATTTAGCAAAGGCCAAATACAGGCAGAGGAGTCGCCTTCCTTCCGCCCAGGTTAGGGCAGAGGGAAAAGCCGGGTGAACAGCTGGGGCGTGCTGGTCCTGTCCTAAACTGCACGGGCAGAGAGGTGCGGTTGCACTCTGTCAGGGTGTGTGCGTGCGTGCACACACGGAGGTTTGCAAACTCCCTCTCCTATTACCTGTGAGTGAGCAGGGGCTATCTGCGCTGCTGGTTTACTGCCTTGTTTGGAGTAGATAATCCATGGTACACCAAGAAACCCTAGGGTATACGTGATGCATGTATATGTATTCATATATATAATCGAATGTACATGCCCATGCGTATACATGCCCATACACTTGTGCACGTGTTGTTGCCCATGTTTTCCAGAGCAGAGCTTTCATCCCCTGACCAGCAGCTGGAAGAAGTGCTGGGGGTGCTACACTCCCTCTGTGTAGCGGGGGGGGGGATCCTCCCTGTGCACCTCCATTTAGTATTTCCTTTCTCCCTTGCACGAGTGTGTATGTGGGCATGACAATAGATATGTCCTCTCCTTCTAGCACACGTTTTGTGCTCCTGCCCCAAGGTGCAGTGGGAGGCTGAGTCCTGACAGGTGAACGGTCCCAGGTGGGTTTCAGAACCCTGGCCCATGGCACAGGGCAGATGCCGCTCTGAAGTGCATGTGTTAGGAGGATGCCATCCCTGGGATGGGGTCTGGTGCTTGGCATGGGTGACGCCGTAGTTGTTTGTGTGTGTCACGGCGGGAAGTGTGTGAATGGAACAAATTTAGCAGTCAAAACACAGGGCCGGCGCAGTTGGTCATTAACTGCCAGCCCGTCTCGTCATCCTGCAACCACAAGGAGCTTTTTTAGGGCTGGCGTCCCAGCGGAGGCTGGAGGAAGCGTGGGAAGCCAGTTCCCGGTGACACCTCCGCACGCGGCAGCACTGCCCGCCAGTGCCATTGGCTGCCCCCTGCCCAGGGCCGGCACCAGCCAGTGGTTAAATGCCCGCGCGGCCACGCCGGGGCACACAGCCTGGGGCAGTCCAACACAGGCAGCCAGCTCGTCCCATCCTGAGCACCAGAAGAGACGCCAGCTTGTACTGCCCCTCAAGGTAAAGGTTTTGGTTTCTTTGGGTTGCTTTGGCATTGCATGGAGTGAAAATGGCAACGTCTGGGGATAGGGGTTGTAGATTTCCGTGCAAGTTTTGGTACAAAGCAGTAGAGACTTGTAAGCTGGCACGTAGGTGTTGCTTTGTAAGAGAAGAAATGAGGACTGTGACACTCTGCTCCAGTGTGTTTCGGGTGCAGGGTGATGTGCAGTGTGGTTAGTGTGCCCCATGGGGATGCAGTGCTGGGCTGCTTAAGAGACTTGGAAAATGAGAGCAGAGCTGGAGGAAATCCCCCTGTTGCTTTACCTGCCTGTGCAGGCAGCAGTACCACTGGGATGCCAGTCCGACCCAGCAACCACTGGGGATGCAGCTCTCTGCAGGGTTATCTTACCGGGGTGCTCCACTTTGGGACAGCAGGGGTTTTACAGGGCTGTGGGGACCACATCGGGTGGGAGGCGCAGCTCTGCAGCCCGTGGTCTCATGGTGCTGCCCATCTGTGGTGCCAGATCCCATCATGGCCACCGAGCTTGGCTGGGTGTTAGGTGACATTACTGTGGGAACAAGGGATTATGGAGGAGCTTTCCCACTCTTTAATTATGCTTAGACAAAAAATCTGCAAGAACATGGCCAGGTATTTCAAATCCCAAACTAAAGGGAAGTTCCTGCACAGGAGATGCCAGGAGGTGGCACAAGGACAATCCTTGGCTTGTTGGATGACATGCCAGGCTGAGCACCATGTGCCAGGACAGCAAGGCTGTATCAGTTGGAAGGGCTTTGTGGGGCCAAGTTACAGCCAGGGACATGTGCAAAGCTTTGCTCTAGTGTGCAAATACTTTGTTCCTTGTTGCAGCCACAGGGACCAAAAACGACATGAGGGCTGTGTTCCTGGTGCTGCTCCTCTGGGCCATAGCCTGCGCTCACCCTGTAAGTACCCACTGGACAGGTACTCAAGCCCCAAACCCCAGTGGTTTTGCCCAGCTAAGGTTTACCCATCACTGATCAGATGTTTTCTGGACATATTTAGGTGCCTGGCCGTGAACCCACCCGCCTCCGCCGCAGCACCCAGCAGGAGGTAAGCTGGGGGGTGCTCCAGTCTCCCACAGGTGGCAGCTGCTCATAGAGCAAGTCTGGGATGGGGAGCCAGCTGGCATCTTTGGACCAGGTGCCTGGGGGAAGAGCTGCTGCTTCTGCGGGTCTTTGAGCTTTGCCTGTCTACTCAGTCTTTTCAAGCTGGGTTGGTTTCACCTCATGTCACCTTGCCTCCCTGTGCACGTTCCCAGTTCACCTGATGCATTCTGCTGTGTTGGTCCCTAAAAAGGAGTTCCTGTGCTCTGAACCATCATGGTTTGGGCTTTTCTGGGTTGTCCTTTTATTGGTGGCTATTTTATTTTGCATCAGCAGAAAAAACTGGAGGGCTGAGGTGTAAGCAATGAAAAAGGCTTGAGCACTTGCATGGCTTAGGAGCGATGTATCATCCTGCAGCAGTAGCAGTAGCAGTTAACGTGCGGTAGTGTTTAATAAACCAAAGCATTGTGTCATGTTTTTGCCTCCAGGACACAGAAAGTGAAGATTACCTCAACAAGCTGGGCAGCCTTCTGGGTGGTGGAGATGGCAGGCATCTTCCTGCCAGTGCAGAGAGAGGGGACAATGCCCTTGCCGGGGACCTGGCAGGTGGGAATGCCATGGGCGAGGACCTGGGTGAGCATGGTGGCCGAGACAAGGGAGGCAGAGTTGGGGACACTCAGAGCCTGAACTGGGTGGACCACAACGATGCAAGTGCCCAGGATGGGAACAGCCTTGGTTTCCTGGTGAGTGAGTTGAGAGGGGTGTTTTGCTCTGCCAGGAAAGCACACTTAGCCCCAAATCTGGTGTTGGTCAGGGTAGCACTTGGCCTGCGTGGTGAGCAGTGCCGATAGTGCCTGTGACTTGCCAGCCTTTGCATTTGTCTCCATTTGTCACCTCCACAGGAGGAGGATGCAGGTGATGCTGATGATGGTGACAATGGAGAGCACCATGGCACTGGAGTCAATGGGCTTCCCTCCCACACCGGTGGGCTCCTGGATGAGGAGGATGACAGTGGCGATGACACCTTCGATGCGAATGGGGAAGAGGAGGGGGGTGAAGGTCCTACTTACGTGGCTGGTGCTGATGGGGCAGGCGAACATGGCCATGATGCTGGCCGTGGGGACACCGGGGCCGGCAGAGGGCATGGTGACAGCAGCAGCAGTAGCAGCAGCGAGAGCACTGGGGCGGACCACTGGCGGTACAGGAACTACCTTGGCAGGCGGTATGAGCGGACCTACAGGCGGGGAGGGGGCAGTAGCAGCAGCCAGGAGGAGGAGAGTTACGACTTTGAGGATGAAGCCGTGCAGGGTGATGACCCCTCTGTCTTCGACGGCCCAGGCAGCAGCTACAAGGGGCGCCGTGCTGGCCCTCATGCCCTGGGGAGCAGCCGAGAAAGTGGCTGGGGGGCTGGCTCGCATCGCTGGGAGGATGGTGACAGCAGGTCCCCAGAGGTGGAGGACACTGACTCAGGAGAAGACAGCCTGTCCACAGAGGACAACAGTCAGTCTGAAGAGCCTGTCTCCAGCCAGTCAGAGGAAAAGAGTGCCAGCCACTCCGAGGAGGACAGCCCCTCCATGGAGGGCGACAGCAGCAAGTCCAGGGAGGGCACTGCCGAACAGTCAGATGAAGAGCTGGCAGAGTCCCCGGAGGACATCTCCCAGGAGGTGGTGAGCACGTCAAGCGAGCGCAGCAGCAGCCGGTCCCAGGAAGGGCAGGAGGACCGGGAGTCTGCCGAGGACAGGAGTGCACCATCCGCACCTGACAGTGAGTCTGGGGAAGATGAGGGCGACCAGAGCAAGTCTGGGGAAGATGAGGGCGATCAGAACCAGTCCGCAGAGGACACTGTGGAGGAGTCAAAGGAGGATGAGAATGACTCCGACCCTGACGGGGACATGCCAAGCACATCAGCGGAGAGCCAGAGCGCATCACCAGAGGATGATGGCAGCCAAGAGGATAATGCAGACGAGGACAGCAGGTCCACAGAGAGCAACAACAGTGAGTCCCAGGAGGACAATGATGATGACGAGGAGGAGAGCCACTCCCAGGAGGACAGCACCCGGGAGTCCAGCAGCCGCGGGGATGACAGCTCACTGCAGAGCCTGGAGAGCAGGAGCCGCAAACGGCGGCCAGGCGCCTACCACAACAAGCCTGCTGCTGACTACGATGACAACGACTGCCAGGATGGGTACTGATGTGTGCCTCACAGCCTCGTTGGTGCTGGGGGTACAGGGGGAGGAAGGGCTTAATTTATTTGCTATGTAGCCTGGTTGACTTCTTCCTGAGAAGATGCTGTGGATAAAATGGAGGCAGGTTTGCCAAGGCTTGACCTGGGTGCACTATACAGGGCGCAAAGTGGGAGGTGATGCCAGACACAGGGAAAATGCCAAACCGCAGCAAGAAAAGCCATTTCCTATACCAAACCAGAGAGCAGCTGAGAGCTGTGAGTGCCAGCAGGGCGATGCTGCCCACTTGCCACAAGGGCACAGTGGTGGCTTGGCCTTCCGGGAGCTGCACCTGAGTGTGCTGGGCAGAAAGGTCCCTGTGTTCACTTCTTGTATTTACCTACCACTGCCCTAAAAGCATCTGCCCAGACTCCAGTGGGAGCTTTCCGTTAGCTCCATGTCCTGCACGTAAGCAGCAAAAGCTACAGCTGGTGTGCACACGCGGTGCGTGGGCTCAGCAGTGTGTGAAGTACCACTTCGGGACGGGATGTATGTAATATTTTGTAAGAAATGTACAGAAAACATTATATTGTATCATTTTTGCACTTGTATTTCAAGGTTGAAATGTACACTGTTGATTTCTTCAATTACCATTAAAACCAACAGACTCCACAATGGTGTGGTTTGAGGTGTTGCTGGTTTTCTCTCCTGGGGGAGTCAGGTGCTGCGATTTGGGATCGGACTGGAGCGAGCGGGGAGCAAAGGGCAGGCTGTTTGCATGGGGAGCCGCAGCATGCTGGGGTGAGGGGGAAAGAAGAGGCTGAGGGGTGTTCCCACCCCCCTATTTCCAGGCACCAAAGGGCCACCCCTGCCCCTAGGTGACCCAGCAATGAGGTTGAAAAGCTGGCTAATGACCCCAGCAAGCTGGGCCTGGGTCTTTGCTATATTATGGCCACCACCTGCTGCAATGCGAGCAAGGGTTGTTCTCCTCTTCCTGAGGTGCTGGGAAGGAGATGCCCCAGGGCATGGGGGCTCTCCCAGACTGCTGGTTCTGGGTGCCCACGGTGCTCCTGATGCCAGGTCCCCTGCAGCAGAGATGCAGGTGAGCAGGGCAAAAGGGGTTATTGTGGGCTGGTAGATCATGGATAAAGCCTCTTTTACTCAGTGTGCATTTTATTTTTTTTTCTCCTACCAGCAAGCAAGTAAACAACACATTGTTTGTTTAAAATCCCATCCAGGCCCTTCTTTCTTGTTCATGTGTGTATGACAAGCTGTATAGCATCGATATCGTTGCTGACGGAGGAAGCTGTGGGCTGTTGTGTAGCTGCACAGTTTTACAGTATGGAGTTGTGGCTCTCCAGGGGACAGTATCCAAGGGGTCAGCGGGAGTGGGTGCATGCCTTTCAGCTGCCTGGGTTCAGCGGTGTCATTGCTGCGCTTTGCAATACTGAATTCAAGAACTGTTAAAGAAGTGAAATAATTTTTTACTACTTATAGCAAAACTGCACTTAATTTGTAGACTCTTTCCACGACTACAAAAGCTGGGAGGTGAACAGCTCCTGGTTTTAGTGGAATTTGTTTTAATTTCCACCCTGTGTAACCTTTTTCTACTTCTGTATGAGATTAGCTCTGAAATATGCAGCTTCCCCATGCTGCTGCACTGGGAACCATCCTCTTTCCTGACCCTGCCTCCTCTGCCCCACTGGTCCCCACTTCACAGTGGCTACCTTGGCTGTGACTTGCCCCTTATTTTTTGGACCTCTTGCATTTGTTGCCTGAGGTGTTGGGAGTGCTATGATGGTGATGATGCTCGTCAGGGTCATGGGTACCAAAATGCTGGTGCACAGCCCCATTGCTGGGGTGAAAGACAGCAAGCACGGATTTGGCTGCAGCCCAGAGGTGCAAAAAGGGCTGGGTGACAGCTGCTGCTTTGGTTTAAAATCGTAGTAATGATGTGTTTGAGGGCTCCTCTGCATGGCGGTGCAGGGCAGGGCGCTGCTGTGAACTCTCCCACGTCCTGCGAGCAGTGGTGCTGCTCCAGCAGCGGGGACGTTCCAGGTGCCAGCTCTGCCGCAGGGCTGGCTCGCATCATCGGGGCCATCAGAGGTGGTGTTTGCCTGGGGACAACTGTTGGGCATGGGGATCGGGAGGGTTTTTTTTCGGGTCCACCCAAGAAAGCGAGGGGTGCCCCGCAGCTCTGTGGTGAGTGCAGCCTGTGAGCAGGATGGCTGAGATGTGGCAAGGGTGGGATGGAAAGGGCTCTGCGAAACTGCTTCTTGCAGTTCGAGCATGACCCTCTGTCTGCCCTCATCCTTGTGCGAGCAGCACCGGGGTGAGCATCAGCACAGCACAGCTGGGGAGGGGGCTGCTCGCCTTCGCCCCCCTGCAAAGGGGACAACGAGCACTCGTCCTGCTTGTTTCATGCACGGAGAGAAAACTGGGTTGATTTGGCTTCAGTTTGAGTGGGAGGGGTGTGTTACTTGCAAACAGGGCCTGTGGAACCCCACTGCACCCTGTGCTGGAGGGGTAGCTGGCTGCGCTCCCACTGCACGTGGGTCCCCTTTGCATGCCTTCCCAGGGATGTGCTGTGGTTGCACGCACATCCCCGCCAGCAACGCCTGAAATTTGCCTCCCGCTGGCTGGCTGCTCCCCAAGGACGGGGAGCCAGTGCCAGAGCTGGCTGCTGCCTGCTGGTCCTGCCAGGACAGCTTCCCACAGGACCGTCCCTCCCGGGCACCACTGTGGGGGGGGAAACTCAGCCCTTCGCTGGGGAAACCTCCCACCTGACCGCAGGGAGGGAGCCACTTGTGTTGGCCCTGTGCGGGGATGTGCCCAGCACCTGGCAGCACGTCTCTGTGAGGACGGGCAGGTTTTGGGGGACACTGGTGGCACTGGGCTATCCCCATCAAATGCTGTTCAACTGTGTGTGAGCAGGGGACCCTGCTTGCCATCCAGAGGGGCTTGGTGGCGTGCAGCACTTTACAGGGTGAGGTTTTGGATGGCCAGAAAGTGTGGGCAAAGGATGCTCACATTGAGGGTTTTAAGGTATTTTTAGCAGCAGCCTGTGTGTTTGGCTTTTGCAGCATGTGCCTGTGCGCAGTGAGGGGAGTACTCCCATTCTCTGCCATAGGGCAGGCAAGAAAAGCAGCTGGGAAGGTTGGCTGCAGGCTCTGCCGTCACTGGAAGTGTTCCTGCATCCCATTTCGGCCTGATTGTGTGATGAAGTTGTAAGGGTCAGTTTGCCCGGTGGGTTAGGCAAGGGTAAAAAATGCCCACGTCAACGTATGCATTTTTCTTATCCACCCACATGGCATTTTTTGTGCATTGGGGGTGGCCTCTACAGCTGAACACAGTGATTTACCCAGGAATCAGCACTGGGGTTTAAAGCAGATATTTTTGGTTGCATTCAGGTTTATGAAAACATGAGTCTGCATCATCTCAGAAGAAAGGTTACTTGTTTATTTTTTTGTCCTTTCCAAGAAGAAAAAAAATCTATTTTTAATAAGTAGCCGGTGTGGCCAAAGCAGTGGGAGGCAGCAGTGCCAAGCCCAGCTACAGCTTGAGGTGGCCATGGCATGCAGGCTGCATTTATTCAACCCCCATATTTTCCTGGCTTTGGTGGGAGAAATAGAGAGACCCTCATGACCCTCAGAGCACCTCTCCATCCAGCAGCGGCTTTTTTGGCAGCACAGGCAAGCGCCTTGAGCTTCCCATGGTAGGCTGAGCACCACAGCAGGCTGCAGGGCTTCTCCTTGGCCCCTGTTTGTCTTTAGCAAAATGGGAATATCTCTGGAAGAAACAATCTGATGGGATTGTCTCTTCTGTGCCCCCTGTGATGGATTTCTGTGGCAGGAACTGCTCCTCGCCAAGCACGTGGTGAGGCCAGGAGAATTTGATTGTGTTTCTCTGTCCTTTTCAATGGGGAGGAAATTCTGTCAGAATTTCCATCAGAAAAACCTCTGATGGAATTGCTGCTGCCATCAATCTGAACAAAAGAAATGTCTCAGCCATGGGAAAACAGCCTCTGATCTCAGTGAAACCCCAAAATACTACAGACCTTTCAAATGCCCTAAGGAAATTTTTCTTCCAGCTCCCTTTACCGCCATGCGCTTCAATGGCAAATAACTTCCCCCCCGGCCCAGCTCAGCCATGTCCTGGGAGTTTTGTCATCCCCCCAGCACTGTCCCAAGGAGTTGGGCATACAGGATTGCACATGAAGTGCAAGCATTAGCACCCACCTGTACTGCACCCCCGAACTTGCTATGGAGACCTTAAAGCTGCAGAGTGAGTGAGTGGTTTGCAGTTCAGGTTTTTCTGTTTTCACACCCTGAAATACAAAGCTGCAAAGAGCTGGTGTTTTGTTTTAGCAGAAGGCATCAAGTTTCTGAAAACAGGAGCTGAACCTGCAGCTAGGGAGCAGAGGCAGCACCTGCCCTCTCCTGTCCCAAACCCAATGCTGTTTCACCTGCAGAGTGGAAAGTATGGTGTGAAACTTTCAAAGCCTTCTTTTTCGAAAATAAAATGAGTGCTTGAGTGCTAATGTATTTATTGCAACAGACACGTACTTGTCTGTGCACATATGGATACATACACAAGTGTTGTGCAATTCATGTACGTACAAAATAGCAAATAACCAGTGCAAGTGCAGCAGTTCCCTGCTGACACACAGCGCTCTCTGCCTCTGCTGCAAATGGCAAATTTTAAAGCCCAAACGCAGGGTTTTTTGCAGGTTCAAGCAGCGCGGGGAGGTAGGCAGTCATCGCCAGTGCAGTGCAGGGAGCAGCATGCCTCCACACCATCCAGATGTCTGACTGCCCAGGGACACTGATTTGACTTTTGCAGAGAGCTTAATACCTGAGCTGAGTGTGCAGGTTGTTGGGTACCTCTGCAGCCAAGCCAGGGTCTCTGCCTGCTCTCCTCCTGAAAATGGGGCCTTTTGGGGGGTTTATTTGGTTTTTTTCCTCCTGTTTCTGTCATGTGGCTGTGTTTGAGGGCTCTCACATGTGGATAGAGGCAGCAGACTGGTGGTGGGACCAGTCCTGGTAACTTATTCTACTTGGTGCACAGTTCCTTCCTCCTGAAAAAAACAAAACAAGCAAAAAACCAGAGGAAATATGATATACAGATACTGCTCGAACACGTGGAGACCTGGGTGGTGGCGAGTGCTGGGTTTTGTGATAACGCTGTGACCTTGTCTCAGTGATTTTCTGGGTTTCTGTTCCCCAGAGTTCAGGCTGCCTCAAAGTGCTGGCATAACAGAGCTACTTGTGGCCTGTGTTTTGCCAGGCATGTGAATAGCATTAATGTCCTTTATCTGGTTTCCTGCCTCAGAGAAAAAGGAAAATCATATGAAATGTTTAGTTGCAGAGAGCCAATATACAAAGGTTGTGCACTGATAACTGAGGTTGCTGCATGGTGTATTTTAGGTGTTCTCCCCTCCTGCTTTTATTCTAAAATTGACTGCTTGCAAAAAAAAATAACAAGCTGCATGCCCAGCTGTTGTTGGTTTGCATTTGGGTTTGTGCTGAGAGGTAAGGGAGTGAGAGATGGATCCCTTATTCTTATGCTGTTGCTGGTGCACCCTCTCCTTGCTCATCACTTTGCTCCCCAGTTCGTGGCTGTGGTGCGCACACTCCTATCCCTGACAGCATGTAGGGAGACATGGGAGCTGGGGCAAGCTCTGCCTCCAGTGCCCCCCCACTCCGTCACATCCCAATTTCTCAGGACGATGACTCAGGTTTGCTGATTGCTAGGTCAGGATTAAGGTGAAACGACACCAGGGATTCTTTGATTTACAAAGCTCAATTTTTATTTGCTCATAGCAAGAATTGGCATGCTCACCACCAAAACTGGTGTGCTCACAACAAAAATTGGCATGAGGCTATGTCAGTAAACTGTGTAACGTGCTAACCATACATCACCAAACATGTACTACAGGTCTTGTTTATTTGGGAACCAGTTCAGGGAAGACAATAAGGGGAGCCCTCCCATTGAGTTACGAGGTTCACAGTGGCCCCCCTTGCTTTCTAGGCTCCTTCTCAGAGAAGGGCCTAGGGGTGGCTGGATCCACTCTTAGTCCCAGACTTGGTCAATGGTTTATATCTAAAGGGATGAGGTGTAGGGATTACGGAAAAGGAAAAGGGAAAGAGAGAGAGAGAAGAGAAAGATTTTGCTCGTCCTAGGTCCAGCATTGGTTCACTCAGCCGAGGGGTCCAGTTCTGGTGGGCTTGTTCACATGGGGCTTCAGTTTGTGTCCCTTCATCATCCTTGCCCCTCCTGCAGGCGGGAACTCAAACTCATTAGGTTAATTAGGTAGCCTTTGGCCTGTGGGCTTGGGGGTTGTTTGGGGAGTAGCTTCCCCTTCCTTGTTGCCACACATGGTGAGCTGCTCTATTCAGCATATCAGAACCCTCCAGCACACCCTCCCCCTCCTGTTGCTGATGGGCTTCTTTTCACCTATGCTTCCTTGCTAGGCAGAGTTCGTTATTATGCAGAGTTAGTTGTCAAGCAGAACTTGCCCCACCACAATGTTTGAGACATTAACTCCTTCAGTCTCTCATGCTCCCCCATTTTGGAGGTGCCCTGGCCACTGTGCTGCATGGCAGGGGTGCCCCTTTCCCTGGCTACAGCAGCACCTCGGCCTCTCCCGACCAGGCTCAACGTGTCCTTCTGGTTTTGTTTTCTTTACTTATTTTTGGCCCTGAGGTTTCCTTCAAGAATAGCTCCAGGGCGTGGAAATAGGACGGTGCAGCCCCAACCACAGCCTTGGCCCTGCGGTGGACCCGGGCAGGACAGGACCACGCTGCTCTGCTCATTTACCGCCCTGCAAAATAATAATTAAATTTGGACATAGGAGCCATGTCAGCCTGCGCGAGACAGGGACACTCTGACCATGAGGTCTTCATGGGCTTGGGCAATTACATCAAAACCATATGCAGTGCCCTTGCTGGGCCATGCCGAGTGGAAGCCCACCCATTTGCAGTGCAAAGCTGGTGCCAGCAGTTGGTGCAAATCCCATCAGCGGGTCATGGGACCAATGGCGGGGCTTGGGTGCAGCAGCAGCTGCCTGGGGGGTTCATCACTGTCCGCTGTGCGAGGGCAGCGATGCGCCCATGCAGGGCTTGGGGAGCAGGCTGCCTGCCTAACCCCCAGCTCACTCACCGAAGCATGTAATGAGGAACACGGCAGCATACTTGTACATGTTCAAAAACTGATGGGAGTGCAGAAGGGAAACCGCTGCATTTGCAGACGTGGACTGCATGCTGCACGGTTGCCTCGTCGTCTCAACATGCTCCCAAAAAATGGGGTTTTGCTGCTGTCACCTCTTGGCACATCCCCTAGAGGCAGGCGAGCTGTTCCGTGTTTTGTTTCCAGCTGTTCATCTACAAAGGCGAGATTATTATTATTAATGAAGCTGCCAAATCCTGCGATCACGTTTAATAACAGATACCAAACACTGCTTTGGGCAACCTCTCCAAGCCCTGCTGCCTTGGAGAGCCAGAGTTCTTGCAAAAGCATTAAGAGACCAATGCTCCAACCCTGAGATGTGATGCTTTTAAATATTTATAATTATCATTGTTGGTTTTGGTTTTGTTTCTGTTTTTTTAAATGGAAACATTTTGGATGCATTTGGCCAACTTCCCTGCTGGTGTACCTGCATGGTGCTGGGAGGTTGCTGCTGCTGTAGCCTGCCCAGGCAGCACCACCTCCCTGGCCCAGGAGCTAAACATAGGTGCTAGCTGCGCGAGGCACTTCGGCACATGTTAATTATCCTGGTGCTTTTTAGGGATCTTGGGTGAAATATGCATTTTTATAGTCAGTTTTCTTTTTTTAAGCAGCCTGGAGCAGCAGCCCTTTAATTACATTAAAAATTGCCTCCCACCAGCACTCTCTGTTCCTCAGCCCTGATGAAATTTAAGCCCAAAGCTACACATGTGCTCACTGCTCTCCTGTGCAGGGCAGCCCATGACGGTGTGGGGCAGTGGGAAGCAGGGCTGTGTCTGTCCTGTGCTCCCTGCATCACCCCCCCAGCAGGGCAGCATCTCCAGCCACCCCAGCCCCATGGGGCTGGTGGGGCGCCAGGTCCCTCACGATGCTGGTGTCTCTCTTTACCAGAGGCTGCTGTGTTGGCATCAGAAAACTGCATGGCTCCTTTTTTTTTCTTTTCTCTTTTTTTTGTGTGTGGGTTTTCCTGGCCTCGGGCACCAGCTGAAAGCCACGGCCAGCTCCAGGCCTCCCTTGTAATTATGGCTCCTCACAGTGACACAACGGGCTTTGAAGCCCACGGGACAGGCCCAGCCGCGCACTGCAGGCCCGGGGTTTGCATGGTGGGGATGCGGCCCAGATTGCTGCCAAGGCTGCTGGACCCCCGGGGGGCTGCAAGGGACCCCTCTCTCCCCAAAGGCATGTGAAGTGCATGGCGTTTTGTCAGCAGTTAGCAACTCCCCACAAAGTACCTGTTGAAGTGGTGATGAGCAAGAAGACAAAATAACAACAACAAAAAACAGCTTTGTCTTTCTGATCCTAACCTGAGAATTTGGATAACTGGAAATCCTTTGCTTCCCAATCAAATTCAGACTCAAACTGGATTCCCCTGGATGTAGGTGAGGCTTTCAGCAAGCGCAGGCCCCAGTTTTGTGCAGAAACATGAACGTTCAGGTCTTCCACTGCAAAACAGATTTTTCTGCCCTAAATAACCATAGTTTTATCCGTGGCTAACCTGTGGATCATCAACCTGCTTGAAGGCAGGCATTTTCCAGCCCTGCCGTTCCTTCTCTGAGGGTTGTAGGGCTGAATGCATTGGGCAGGATTTGCAATTCTCCTTGCCCCTGTGGAAACTAAAGCTGCATTCAGCGAGGAATCGCTCCCCTGAGCTGCTGTAGCCCGGGCGCATGCAGGAGTGGCAAGGGGCCTTTGCTGATGAGTGTAAGAAAAATCTGGGAAAGAGCTAGCAGAGGTGCACTGAGGAGCTGGGCAGCTGAAATCCCAGTGGGAAACAATAAATATAGGGAAAGGAGAAAGGATGTCCCTGAAGAGGTGTGTGCAGGGGGGGCAGCTGCAGCACGCATGTGCCCCCATCCCCTGCTGTCAGGTGCAGGACAAGAGGTGTGGGCTCTGACCATTGGCTGTATCCTACCACCAAAGTCCCTGCTGAGCTTTGGATGGCCATGAGGGTGGTTTTTTGGCATTTTTTTGACCCAGGCAGTTATCCTGCTTTGCTGCGGACATGTACAGAGCTGCCAGATTTCAGCTGGGCAATACCTGATTTTGGAGAGTGGGCGTCCAGGCTGGCCTCTGTGGGGGTCTATGTGGTTCAGGGGACACGAGAAACAAAGCAGACGTGCATTTTGTAGCATCGCTGTGGCAGAAATGGCTCTCAAAGGGGGATTGGTGACACCTGTATCAGAGTCCCCTTTTCTTTCCCTGCCCTTCCCAAGGCCTGTTTCACCTCTGCAGGCAGCCTGTAGAGGGATTTGTTTGAATTTAGCCTTTTTTTGTCTAATGGCTATGCCCAAGTGACTGTGGAGCTGGGCCTCTGAGGTTGGTCTTTTTTGTCTTCTTGAAAAAACAGTGACAGAATTTCCCAAAAAGGGAGGTAGACACCCCCCGAGAACAGATTTCCCAATATTTATTTTAATTTAAACCCAGAGTGTTATTATACCCTCTGGCCTCCCGGCCGTTCCTCTGAGGCCAGACCCTCAATTAAGCGGCGCGGTGCAAACCTCCCCGGGTTTGGCAGCGGCACGGGGCACTATGTTTGTGCACCAAATCTGCCGGCGTTGAAGTTTGGGGGTTTTCTGGCACACGCCATTGGGCTGGCGTCACTCTGGGCAGGGCGGTGACTGGCTTGGGAGGGGGCAAAAATAGACCTTATATCCCAGCAGGGTAGCTGCAGGAGGAAATCTGTGCCGGCCGACTCCACGGGTAGCCATCAGTGCTGTGGCGGGGTAAGCTTGCTGCTGCTTTTCCCAGCCAGGTTGTGCATTGCTATCTGCTTTTTGTGGGGGGATGGGGGGGGGCTCAGCTTGCTGGCAGGGCTGGATGCTGCTTTTAGCCCTTTCCTGGGTCTGTGGATTCATGAAGCACTCAGGTGGAGGGGATGAGCATCCAGAGCTTTGCTGCATGGCCAGGGAAGCTAGCTTGTGGCCAGTTGTTTTCTAGCCCGAGTTAAACGAAGATGGGGAAACTTCAAGTGCAGATAAATATAATAACAAATCCCCCCAAACCTCAGCACAGCTGATGGTGGGTTTAGCCGGAGCAAGGATAGGAAAAAGGAAGATTAGTAGGCCTGACTGAGCCTGGGGGCATGCTGGGAGCATCCCTCCCTGGGGGGAGGCTGGGACACTGAGGGAAGGGTCGGGCGTGCTCCTTGCTGGGGCTGGGATGGAGGAGGGCAGGCCAGGTTTTGGTGCTT
The DNA here is from genome assembly GCA_013401275.1 of Pandion haliaetus. Classification (NCBI taxonomy): domain Eukaryota; kingdom Metazoa; phylum Chordata; class Aves; order Accipitriformes; family Pandionidae; genus Pandion; species Pandion haliaetus. Next base: position 80,890 of record VYZV01016832.1, on the reverse strand, counting down.
AGGGGGTGCATCTTGGACCTGCCCAGAGCCAAGCCTCTCCCCTGCATATGCCTACGGGGGGCTCCTTGCATTATTCACTGCTCTTTTTGTCAATGGCACAGTGTAGAAGCTGGTTATATTCATTTATTTGTTTTCTTATTTATTTTTCCTCAATGAGGTTAAACTCTCTATGGTGTAGTTCCCAGGGGTGTTGCTCCCTGGGCAGAACCAGAGCAGGTTGCAGGGCTCTGGGAGGGTGGCCACAGTGGGCAGCGCTCCCGCCAGCTGCTCCTGTTGCATCTCCAACGGGATTTGTCTCCACTCGCTCACAGGCGATGGGGAAGTAGGAGCTGAGTCCTGCTCAATGTGTCCACTAATGGGTGAAACTTGTTCTTCTGGTATTTTGTGGCTTCTTGCAAAACCAAAATGTATTCATGGAAATTGAGGCAGATCTGTCCAAAAAAAGAAGGACTTGGGTCTCTGGAGGCGTTGGGTGACCCCATCAAGAGGAGGCTGGAGGTCAGCCTTTCTTCTTCCTGCTCACCCATGTGGACACAAACACCTGTAAGGTTCGGGGAAGTGACGGTGCTTTCCAGCTGAAAAGCAAGGCCTCATTGTTTTTTGCTGTTCCTAGAGAAAGCAACCATGAGGACTGCCCTGGTCTTTGCTTGCCTGATGGGGATGGCGTGTGCCTTCTCGGTGAGTGCCGGGCAGTGGGGGGACCCCCTGGCCTCGCTGGGGCTGGTGTGGGGCATGTGCCAACCCAGCGTTTCCCCCAGGTCAAGAGCTGGCTTCAGCGAGCCAAGTCGGATGACTCGGAAGAAAACGCGGTAGGGTCTCCCCCCACCCTGCATGCCCAGACCCACACGGTGCTGGCCTTGAGGATGAGGGCGTTTCGCTCACTCCTGTACCCAAGCCCACAGGCGGATGGGATTTACACCCTTCTTCTCCTGGTAGGTGTTCAAGAACAGGCACCGGTATTACCTGTACAGATATGTCTACGTGCATCCCCCACAGCAACGGTACCAGGTGGGTGTTTCAGAAGGGTTGCTGATGCCTCGCTGCTCACCAAATGCAGAGATATCGGCCCAAATAAGACAGGGGCATGTTCTGTGCCCCATCTGCCACTGGCCTGTAGAGCTGGGCTGAGACCGTTGCGCTCGTGACACCAATGGAGACCCACCAGCTCCACTGTGGCTCGGTTTTCCCTCTCCTTAGGGCACTGACTCATCGGAGGAAGAGGGGGATGGCTCGGAGGAGGAGGAGGAAGGGGTGGTGAGTATGGCAAACCAGCAGCCTGCAAAACAAATATGGGCATTTGGGAACTTTCTTTGGTTTTGTAGTGTCTGCTCATCAGCATTTGTGGCCGCTGACCGCCCACAGCCTTGCACTCTGGATGTGACTGGATTTTCTACTCTGGGCTTTATTTTTTTTTTTTTTTTTTTTTTTTTTTCCTTTTTCTTCTTTTTTTAAAGAGGATGGGCAGGGAATGCACCAAACAACCCTGACACAAACTTCCTGGGTTTCCATTTTCAGGTGGCTCAGAAAGGAGCAGGACAGTCCAAAGTGCAGAAGCAGGGATGCTCACCTGCAAGGCAAAAGGCACTGTTAGGGACTCCTCTTACCTTACCCTTTCAGGGTGCGTTCCCTCCAGAGTGCTGATGAAATTGCTATGGAAAATACAGTTATGCTCTGCACACGTGCATGTGGAGAGTCACAAACTGATGCTATATTGGGAAATGCATGTTTGTACCAGCCCAGCCAGTAATGCTGCTCCTGTCTGCTGGGTCAATATGAGCTCGGGCACTGCTGCATTTGTGAGAGTCATCCAGGTCCAAAATTAAATGCCAGGGATTATGAAGATCTCCTGTGCCTCACTGGGCTGCAAATGCTCAAAAATAATCCAGTGGTGTCAGGCACACAGGTGCGTTGAGACAGGGATCCGGCATGCTTGGAAACCTATGTGTCAGGTCTGATCACATGTTTTTTTTTTTATTTAATGATTCGAGTGCTAATTTCAGGGGTCTTTTTAACAGGAGTGTAAGCCTGGGCATCTGGTCTTAAACCCCCTTTGGAGGCCTCTCTGGGGCTGGGATGCAGCACGAGGTGGCCCTGTCCCCCAGGTGCCTCTGCCAGCCCTGGCACCTCCCTGCAATTTGCCGCTTTCTGCCTGTGCTCTCCCCTACCACTGCGATCACTAGGGATAACTTTGAGTAGTGGGATGAGACAGCCAAAGGCGGAATTTCATTTCCAAGGAAGAAATTAAGTGACATGCAGGAATGCAGCTGCTGTTTGGGGCTGCCCCTTTTGTTTCAAGCGCACCAGAGCAGTGACCATTCCCAGGCAGGGATGCTGCATGCCTTCACTGGCAGGGGGTGGTCAGCAAGATAAATCCTGATGAAAGGCCCCAAGGTCATTTATAGGTATGTAAAGAGCACCATTATATCGGCTGCTAGATGGGGGGCATCGGTCCCCTTGGTACAGCTGGCTACACCATGCAATTTGGTGGCTCCTCCAGTGGAGAGGAAAACAGCCTGGGTTTTCTCTGGCATCAGATGCACCCATATTTTAAGTGTCTGAGTTGGCCCAAAACGCCAGGGTGAGCATCCCTGGTCTTAGTGCGAAAGCAGCGGGGATTGCCCAAGGCAGGGATGGCAGTGACCCTGCGTCTCCCTGCCATGGCTGGGTTCCTTTGCTGGTGGCAAGGTGCTCCTCCTCCCAGGCCGGAGACAGGGTGAGCTGCCCCACCAGTTCCTCAGTGGTTGCTTCAGGCTCTGCCTGCATTTGGGTTATTCATTGCTTTTTTTTAGCGGCGTGGACTGCTCTGCACCCTGCTAAGAGACCCACTCTGCTGCGTGGTCTCTGGGGCCAAGTGGTGCTGATGGCTTATTGCTGGTGGGGTTTGGGCTCATGCCTGGCTTTGTGCTGTCACGCTCTCACCAGCTATCTACACCTGGTGTGTAGTGTGTCCTCATGTAGTGTGCCTGTGGCTTTCTTTGTTTATTGGCAACTGGGAGAGGTAACTTCAAAAGCAAACCTTTAGATGCTTTGTAAAGCAAAATGTGTAGCCAGAATGGGAACACCCAACTCCAGCCACCACAACTTAATTGCAAGGCTCGGGCTGCCCTGCTGCAGCTTCTCGATTTCAGCCTGGGACGAGACCCGTGGGAAAGCAGGAAACTCAGGGCAGTGCCCAAACACCATGTGGGGATGCTGTGTACCCCACTTGCTGCTGGGAGGGCTGCGCTCCGCTCCTGCTGCTGACCACCTGCCCCATCCTCTCCCTGTCCCTGCAGGAGCCATCCCATGCTGGCACTGAGGCAGTTGGCCACCGCACCGGAGCAGCCCCTGGGGACAGCCAGGGTGGGCTGGGAGGAGACATCACTTCCCCCCAGCAGGTGTGGTTTGTGGAGCTGGAGGGGAGCACCAGTGGGGGGATTATCTTCACTGCATGCTCACTTGCACCCATGGGATGCCCTGCACCCTGTTTCTGCTTGGGAGTCTGCTGCACAATATGCCCACAGCTGGGCCAAGCTCTGGGCATTAACCTGGCAGGAGGATTAGAAGGGGCACCCAAAAAAGGCAGCCTTGCCATGCAAGGCGTAGGGGGGATGTTCAGCTGTGCCCATGCCTGCCCCACACCACGTGGCACTGAAAAGCTACAACCTCCTGACACCCACTAATGCTGTGTTATTTTCCCCCCCACCAGGGCAAGGGCTGCCAAGGGCCCCTGAAGGGGGGAAGAAGCAGCACTGCCAACAAGGGGGGTGACTCTGAAAATGAAGACAGTGATGAGAAAGAGGAGGAGGAGGAGGAGGAGGAGGAGGAAGAGGTAGCCGAGAGTGAGAATGGCATCAATGGCACAAGCACCAACACCACTGAGGGGCCAGATGGACCTCACAGCAACGGCACTGCGGTGGCTGAGGAGAGCACCGGCACAGCTGAGGAGGAGAAGGAAGAGGAGGAGGAAGAAGAAGAAGAGGAAGAGGAAGAGGAAGAGGGAGAGGAAGAGCAAACTGAAGTGACGACCATTGTCAGCACCACCGGTGAAGAGGGGCTGTCCCAGGCGACAACCATGGGAGATGGAACCACGGATGCCACCACAGCTGGGGAACAGTGGGAGTATGAGGTGACGGCTGGAGACCACAGACGGGGGGATGAGGCCACCACCGACGGCAGCTATGGGGAGCAGGACGAGTACGCCCGTGGGGACAGCTACCGGGCCTACGAGGATGAGTATGGCTACTACAAGGGGCATGGCTACGATGTGTACGGCCAGGATTACTACTACAGCCAGTGAGTAGGAAGGGGGGCAGCCCTGGTGCTGCCCCCCACCTGCCTCATCCCACTCAGGAACATGCATCCAAAGGCTCACTGCAGCTGCCGCGTGCCAGAGGGGAGGACACCAGGAGGCTTGCGGTGTGCACCGGCTCTGTCCCAGGCTTTTTTTTTGTATCTTGCAAAGCGAAATGAAATAAAGCAACCGAACTGAGCTTACTGGTGACAAAGGGTTTGCTGCTGAATTTGCTGGGGTCAGTGGGGTGGCACGGCAATTGGTAGGCTGAGGGCCTATGGGTGCTCATGCTGCTCATGGTTAAATCTCTTTATTCTAGCTCAGATGCACATAAAGGGAGGAAGGAACAGAAAATCTAACTAGGAAAGCCTCTGCAGAGTCCTCTCTGAAAAATGGAAGGGCATTTTTAGGGTCACTGCTGTGGGGTTACTGCTGTAGAGTTGACGTGAATTTGCAATATGTAGGTGACGATAACTACCACGTCTTCCACTCCTCAGTAGCATGTCTCCTATGGCCTGACCACACACCAGGCAATATTAATAAAGACATTAATTTCTCTTTCTGTGCATCTCTAGCTGTAGATGCACACCCCTGTAATGACAGCTTTTCTTCTGCATCCCTGCGCCAGGCATGCGGGTCTCACCAAGGCTGGGCACTTTGGACGTGTTTCAGATACTGGTGCTGCAGCCCAATATGGTCCATGACTCTCCCTGCCACACAGCCTTGTCCTCAGGTTAAGGTAGGGCTGTCACAGTGACAGCAGTGCGTCCACTTGCCTCCTGCATAAGGGATGGGGATGCCTGGCTTGTGGTCCCCAGGAGCCCTGCCCAGAGTCACCTCCCCACATGACTGTGGCCCTGGCCAACTGGGGATCAGCACCATAGATGGGGAAGGACCAAATCCCATTGGGTTCCTGGCAGGTGCTGCCATTTAGGAAAAGCGGTGGCCCTCACGCATGGGTTACGGCAGGTACCGCACTGCCCTCGCACTCCTGGAAAGGAAACCTGTGTTCAGCTCCCGATATAGGTCCAACTGCAAAACGAGTTTCTATTCTCGCAGCAGCAAGCCGCTGGCCACTGTACAAAACTGCCTCCGTGTGCCAAAGCTGGGCTGCAGCTGCTGGGCTGGCAGGGGGTGCTGCCTGCAGGGTGGGCACCCATGAGGCCAAATCCCTACAGCTGCACTGGGGAGCCCTGCACATGCTCGCAGCTGGTGGGGTACACATGAGAGCCTCATCATCCACATCCCCAGGGGGTGCCCAACGACGTCAGGGAAGCAGCATGGACAAAGGGCCCTGGTGCTGCCAGGGGCCGGGTCCCGCTCCCATGGGGCACCCAGCCCGGTCCCATGTGCGTCAGCCCCCCCAGGCACCCAGCCAAAGCTCTGCCTCCCTCAGCCAAGACGCACTGGCCGGCTGCTCGATACCTGTGGGGCAGCATCCAACCATGGCTCCCTGGCTGGGGGGAAAGGGCAAGTTTCCTCCTGGCTCTGAGATTGGCTCCTGCCTGAGGCTGGATGCTGATGGTTTAAGCATTTCTGGCAGTCATGCCTGCTCCCAGGGTTTGGGTCAGGGCAGGGTGGCAGGTGGGGTGGGAGCTCTTGTCACCATCACCACAGTGAGTGGCTGAGCCAGGCTGGCCACAGCAGGGAGAACACCCCTTGGCATTCACGTAGGCGACCAGCAACACCACCAAAGCTAGAGGGGTCAGGAGGAGAGTACGGATGTATGTTGTGCACATCCTTGTAGCACCTTTGACAGCAAAGGTGGGCTTGAAGGGACCTGTGCAAGCAGTGCAGGAAAAAAATATCTTTCTTTTTTTCTTTTTTACTACTCTTCTATTTTGGACTTGCACTGAGCTTAGCGGTTTGAGGTTGAAACCCAAAAAGCAAGTGTCAGAGGCTATGGCGTGGCAGCAGGTCTCAGCTTGGCCATCGTTGCCCTGTGGAGCCGGTCATGGCTGCAATCGGGCCAGGCTTAGTCTATCAGTCTTCCCTTTCTGCAGCCCTTTCCCATATCAGTCACGGTGAGCATGCTACAACCCACTATACCCCCTCTTATCAATAACCAGGCTGGATGTGTGCCATGCTAAGATCTGCGTTAATCATCGAGCAATTTCGCCTTCAGAACAGATATTTATAAACCATGCTTTCTGTTTATCCAACCAGGTGGAACATTTGATAGCTGTCTTCCACCACAAACACATTTTTAGCTGGAAATTACTCCCCCTGGTTATCTGCGGGTGCTGCCAGCCCTGACAAATGTCCCTGGGCAGGAGCTGATTGGCTCCGCATGCCTGGGGCCAACTTTAAATTTCAGCAAAGTGGGCACAGCCTCCATGGTCTGCTGCTGGGACCTGCCTCCGACAGCAAAAGGTACTCTTCTTACTTAGTTTGCCTGCCCTGTCTCTCCTCAGCCCTTTGGCTCTGCCCATCCTGAGCAAGGAATCTCCTGCTTTCACGCTGGGCAAGCTGCGGTGGGCACGGCTTGACTCGAGACTCGGCTGTGAGCATCTCTGCATTGTGCTCTCTTGAGCTTACCTTGCTTTGTGTTGCTGATTCTTGTGCATGAACTTCCTCCTGATGTTTTCTGTAGCAATGCTTGCATGGCTGAAAATAGACTCCAGGCTGCACCTGTGAGCCCAAGCCAGGGTGGATGGGTGACACAAGAATTAGTAGCCAAAAGAACTATTGTCTCCTGCCATTTATCAGTGCTATTGAAAGCAGCATGCAAGTTTCTTAATTCAGATTTATGACTGTATGGCTAAGCCTGCAGTGGTTTTGGTCATCATTTATTGCAAATATCCACCCAAGCTGCTTTGACAGCATGAGTTAAGAAGCTTTAACACCTGGTGCCAGAGCACCCACTCAGTGCTGCTGGCCATGTGTGTGTCCTTGCCTCACCACTGTGTGTACATGATGAGAGCCTTGCCTTTGCTGTGAGGTGTGCAGAGAGGCAGAACGATGCTGAGGGCCTCCGCAGAGGCTGGGGAAAGACGAGGTCGCTGGGTAACCCTGCTGCTATGGGGGCTTTGGGATAGCAGGAGCTTTTGGGTTCCTGCTGACTGGGACTGTTGGGGACTGCAAGTCCCAGGAAGACAAAATCCAGTGATGCTTCACTTTGTGCCCCCAGGAGCTGCCCAAGATGCAACCAGCCCTCGTGTGCCTGTGCCTGTGCCTGCTCAGCACGGCCCTCTCGACACCTGTGAGTATGGCTCTCCCCAGCTTCCCAGCGTGCCACCAAATGTGTGGGGTGTACCACTCATTGCGCCCCGGCATGCAGGAAAACATGAGTTGTACTTGTGTATAGCACCCCTGGGGCTTGGTGGGGGTTTTGAGGTGCTGGCACAGAGGTGAACCCAGCAGGAAAAATACAGATTAGCACTGAGGTGCCTGATCATGTCCCTTTAATTTAGCAGTTAGGGCATTGTGCAAGGCTGGTCTGGGTCACTGTAACTCTTCCCCTTGATTTCTGTGGATTTGGGATCTGTCCAGAGCTCTTGGCCTGGGAACAGCCCGAGCAGAGCCACAAGAAGGGAGGCGTGGGGAGGATGCTTGCCTTACCCATGTAGGTAACAGGGGTTAGAGGGGTGCCTGCAATTATATTCCAGCTCTCCTAATGTGAAATTTGGACAGATAAAACTGAAACAAAGGGCAAACTAAGATAAATATAATAGCAGCAATTTTTGGCCTGCATAACTCCTGCCCAACGTACTAAATATCCAGCTAGAGTGAAAATCTGCGCCTAGCAAAGGCTTGCTTTTCTGGCAGGGTAAGTAGGAGGGAAACTACATCTTCCCTGATGGCTGGGCCCCAGCTGAGTGTCCTTTAGCCCCCAAGACAAGCTTGCACAACCAGATCTGTCACAGGGCAGCACAGGGGAAGACAATAAATCAGCACAGATTTGCTTTTCAGATAGGGGCACGGAAGAGAGCCGGTTAATACTCTACTGCATAACCAGGGCTGTAATCCAGCTTTTGACATTGTTCAAAAACAATGGAATAACCCAGGAATATTTAATACTCTGGGGCATGTTTCTGCCCCTTTCAGCCGGGCTTGTGGTGCTTCAGTGGATGATTTTGCTGAGACTGGAGGGGGGTCCCCTCCATGGGGCTGTCTGCCCCTTTGGCACATAGGGAATGCGCTGAAATGGCTTGGTGGGTCTCACAGGATGCTCTCACCTCCAGGTCCCCCATCCATGAGGGATGCACTTGCCAATACATCCCAAAAGATGCCAAGATAATCAGGGGAAGCTGAAAGCTTGCAAGCATGTACAGAAACGTGGCTGTGAGGGCACAGGCGTTGCTGCTCAGTTGCCCAGTAAACACTGGGAATCACCACCAGTTAACCAGCTCCTGGCTGGGATCACAGCCAAATCCCAGCCATAAGTTGGATAATTGTGGTGTGAGCAGTGGTGCCGTGTATTAAAACTGCTCTGCAATGAAAATACTCTGCAGCAGAATCCAGTAAAAGGGTATTTGCAAACAAACAATATCCTATTAAAAGTAGCATGCAATGCAAGTATGCTGTAGCAGAATTTGCAATACCTTTCAGACTCTGGAAATGGGTTTTCTACCTTCCCTACTATTGCTGGCTTTAAGCCAGCACCCCAGCTAGTGCCTGGAAATTTAGTGGCGTATCAACACAGTTTCCCACCCTTCCCTGGACACCATGGTGTGCCCATCACGCTGGGAAGGGTGGGTGGCCGGCAGCAGGCGTTGGCAGGTGCCTGGACGCTGGGGCAGCATTTGACACCTTGTCTCTTGCTTGTGTTTTGCTGTCTGCAGGTGCCACCGCCGCTGCCTGGGAGAGCTGCTGGCAACTGTGTGGGACAGCACCGGGTACGTTCCCCCCCTGCCCCATCCAGACCCTGTGGGGTGCCCTGCACTGGGGGCACAGGGAGAAAAAAGCCGCTCTGGAGGGCAGCCCCAGTAAGCCACAGAAAAAGACCAGTGGTCCCCTCACATCTGAGCAGCCCTTACAAAGAGTAGGGGAGTGCAAAGGTGTGATGTGCTCAGGCAAGGGCAGGGCTCCCCCCACCAGCTGCTTCTCTGCCCCTGCCCAGCCCCAGAACACAATGCTTGGTGTATCCACAGGTAAGGTTGTAAAAGTTCCAGGCCCAGCTGCTACAGGTTTTTTTTTCAAAGTGCATCAGTGTAAAATACATCAGTAGCAAAATTCAGATGAGTAATATGGAAGAAAATGCCTGGTTTTGCCCATTAGAAGCCAGCTGCTGTCCTTCCAGTGCTTAGGTCACCTTCAGTCCCATCACTCATGTCTGATGGGACCATCAACGAAATTGTTTATTCAAGTCATAAGCTACCTTGCAAAAAAACCCCTTACACCTCCTGAAAGCAAGTAAAGGCAGAAAATGAGCCCGAGGAAAAACCAAACCCTGAAGCCCAGAAGGCGAGCACAGGCATCCTGCCCAGGTCCCTGCCCATGCTGTTGGCCACAAGTGGTGGGAGCTACCGCCCCCCCTGGGGCCTCAGCGGGTGCTTGTGGGACCCTGCTGCAGTGCCAGGCATAGCAGGGGAAGCTCCTGCTGTCGCATTTAATAAGAAAATTGTAGGGTTTGGGTATTTTCTTCCCCACCAGATACTGCTGAAAGGCTGCAATGCCAAGCACGGCTTCTACGTTTTCAAATATGTCTACTCATTTTCAACACGGAGGAACCAGACACAGATAAAGGTGAGGAGATGGCAAGGCGGCACAGCAGGATCCCAGCTTGGCTGCAGCACCCCATGCAGCTGGCAGGTGCTGGGGCTGGGCCTGACCTCTCCCTTGTGTGTACTGCACAGAAGGAAGAGGCCGACAGCCAAAGTGCTGTCCCTGGCCGCCAGCTGGGCGAGGACAATGCCAGGCAGGGGCCAACGGAGGACAGGGTGGCGCCGGAGCAAGGTGACAACAGCAGCAGTGATACGATGGAGAACGGGACCGGCCTCAAGCCTGAAAACCGCAGTGCCCCAGGCACTGGCAGGGATGCTCACAGTCCTCGCCCAGGCACCAGCACACGAGCACGTGGTGGTGTTGGTGTCGCAAGTCCCACCTCGGCCAGCTCAGAGGGCAGCGGCGACCTGGATTTGGTGGTTGAAGTTGATGGCGGTGTTTCCATTCTCCCCCAGGGCGGACACCCCGGCGAGGCCGTGGCAGGGAACAGGTCCATTGCGAGGAGTGAGGACAGGGATGATGGTGCTCCCAGGGGGGTTCCAGTGGAGGGGGCCATGACAACTGGGAGGGAGAGGGCCCCTGCCACCGGCGGGGCTGGGGACGAAGGCAGTGGTGAGGCCACCGTCCCCGGCCGAGGGCAGGAGGGTGTCATGCGGGGCACAGGGACAGGAGGTGCCACTCTCGCCTCTGTCACTGAGAAGATGGAGGATGTTCAAGTTGATGCTGAAGGTGTGGATGAATATGCTTACATCCCTGACTCAGGCAGTGTCACTGTCACCCACGGGAAGGTGGGTGGTACAGTGAGGGCCACCAGCTTCACCCAAATCTCTCCAGACAAGGACGACGAAGTCAACATCTTCATTGGGAGGGCCAACATCCATGTAGGGGAGCAAGAAACCACCCAGGCTGGTGCCACTGTAGGAAGTGAGGATGATGGCATGCCTGCTGTGGGAACCAGCAGCCCCCTGCCCAGTCTGGGTGTCGCTGCAGCACATGATAGTGATGATGATGATGGCATCCCTGCTCGCAGGCAGCCTGAAGGGCTGGCCACCACAGCCACCCCGAGCCATGCGGACAGCATCACCAGCAGCCCTGGGGATGGCCATCCCACAGGAGACGATGAGGATGCTGCCACCACCATTGGTGATGGAGAAGGACCAGGGGCCCCCAGGCCCTGGAGGGTTGCTGATAGTGACACTATAGTCCCCGCAGGGGCTGGCATCCATGGGAATGGTGATGATGAGGCAAAAGGTGAGGGGCAGAGGTTCGATGGTAGGCCAGGCCGCTTGGCTGTCACCACCCCCCTCCAGGTGGGTGATGAGGAGGCCACTGCCGCTGTCCCAGCTGAGGGGGCCAGAATCCGCCTGGGTGCCACCATGGCCTCCCCCGGGGTGAGTGAGGGGGACTGCACCACCGCTCTGGGGATGGCCAGTGGCCGCAAGGCAGGTGAGAGCACCATAGCAGGGAGAGGGGGGAGCGAGGAAGTGAGGCCATCCACACCTCAGCCCCATGGGGATGGACGGCCCAGGGTGGGGCTGAGGGTCCGGCCCGGGGGAGCAGGACTGGACAAGACACCCAGGATGGACAAAGCACCGTCCCCACGTGCGAAAGCTGGCAGCCAGCTGTCAAGCAGAGCTCAGATGAAGGCTGGGGGCCGTGGTGGTGATGCTGGGGGCAGGCCACGCACCACCGAAGCGGGGGGCAGTCCCCCTCTGCCGGCAGGGCAAGCCGGGGGCAGCATGGCAGCGGTCAAAGGCCGGGAGCGAGGGCAAGGTGATGAGGCAGTGGTGTTGGGGGCCGGGGGGGGCCACCTCCCTAGGCATCATGGCAGGAGGCCAGGGGCCGGGGTGCCGGGAGCATTTGCAGCGCTGGGCCACAGCAGGCAGGTGGACCAGGTGAAGCGTGCCGATGAGCTCCACGTCCGTGAGCGGGCCTTTTACACCCTCGGTGGGGCAGGGGGCGGCCCCCGTGGCCCCTACACCAGCCTCGGGAGTGCTGACAGCAGCCAGTCCTCCGAGGGGGAGCAAGGCAGCCGCAGTGACAGCCGACAGACGGGGCTGAGGCCCTCAGGGTGGGGAGCCCCAGGGCACCCCCATGGCCACTGGAGCCGGGGGGCCCTCTGAGGGACTGCCAGTATGCGCCCCAGCGGGCTCCAGCAGTGGAGTTGGAGGGGGTCCCACATGTCATTCCCCCCCCGCCCCCAGCATCCCCGCTGAGAGTGCTGCTCTTGCCTGGGTGAGAGGCACCCTGCACGTTGCTGGGGGTCGCATGGTGCTTCGCAGCCCAGGAGCCCAAAATCACTGGTTCATACAATCCTGCTGTTAATTTGAGGGGGGCTGCATCCAGCGCTGTTACAGCGATGCATGGGTTTGCTGTGCTAGACAGCCATGTAACAGCAATCGTGCTACACAGCATAGGGTAGCGTTGTTTGTGCACTGATGCGACGCGAGTAAATAAATGGTCAAAAAAAGCCTCTGTCCTCATGGTGTCACTTCCAGCCTAATGGAGAAATAAAAGCATTTCTGTACCTAAGGCTCTGCTGACTTCGGTGTTTACCATAGGACTTCAGGCAGCTGCTTTGCCACAAGCAGTGTGCTATGGATTGGCTAGTCCCCAGGCACATCCCTGGCCCAGGCATCACGTCTGGGGCTGCAATTTGGCCAACTGGTCCCACACATCCCTCCCTTGGGGTGCCAAACCCCGCCAGCTCCTGCCCAGGGCCGCCTGCCTCCCTGGGCAGTTTGTTGTTGCTGGGGAGCCCCACAGAGCATCACCACCCCTTGGCTCATCCATCTCCTGCAGTGAGAAATCTCCACTTTGCCCTCCAGCATGCTGCCAGCATGCTTGCCAGTCCCACTGCCCTCCCAGCAGTACCACAATGCCCTGGCTGTGCCGCCACCATTCCCACCGCTGTCCCCCACACGCAAGCCAGCCTGGGCTTCGACACGCTGGAGCCGTGCCGCTGGTAGTGCCCAAGTTAATCACTGTTTATGCAATTGCAGGTTGCCTTTTCTGTCTGAGAAGCTGCTAAAACAGGCGTGCTCAGCAGCGCGCCAGAGCAAAGGATACAGTGAGAGCAGCATCGTGCCTCACTGGGAGAGGTGCCACCCTCAGCACACACGGGAAGGGACTCCCTGCTGGCACTGTGCCCATGAGGGGAGAGGGGTGGGAGCAGCTACGATGTCAGTGATGTACCCGCAGAGCACCTGCTCCTCTGCCCTCTGTGTGGCCGCACGCAGGGAAGGGGCAGGTTCTGTTTCGGGCCACTTGGTTCTTGGGGATTGTGCATGGGTGATTGATGCTGGGCCCACCAGGACAAGGATAACACTGTGTATCTCACTGATGCTACCAGTAGCACCAACTGTCAGGGCTCTGCCTAGCTAGAGCTCACGCTCTCCAGTGGAAAGGATCAAAAATTGCATGTGCCCCCTATGCCCCATACCAGGGCATGAGGCCCCGGTGACCCCGGGGGAGCCGCACCAGGCAGCCCAGTGCCAGTGCTGTGGGGACATGGTGGTTTAAGCAATCTGGGGCAAGGAGTTTGCCTGCAGCATCCCAGGCGTGGGGCAGCATGCACAAGACCCCCAAAGGCTCAGGGACCTCCTGTGCTGGCACACCCGGCTCCGAGCGGAAGGGACTGCAGGGCTGCTGGCAGTCTGGGCTGGGTGACTTGCCCCCAGAATTGCCACGTCACATCACACCCCAAGTCTGATGGACCATGGCGATGCTCCAGGGAGCTTGGGCTCGGCATATGCTGTTGCCTAGCAAACGAAGGGGGTGGTTCTGGGGTCTCGCCGCTGGTAGGGCTGGGACCGGTGGGTTTGCAGCCTCATGGGGACTCCAGCATGGTGCCCAGCCGCCTCTATACCCAGTCCTGACCGCATCCTTGTCCACGCCGTTAAGCAACATCCATAAGCAACTCCTGGGCACCATCTAGTGGAATAAAATGCCTTTTGCTGGGAACATTTTGTGCCTGTTGAATGACGCCCAGCTCTGCCTGGTGTCAGGATGGGCACTGCTGCCCTCTTGCTCCTCTGCTTCCCGGAGCTCCTGGGGAACCCTGCCTGAATGGCAAGGTCAGGTATAAAACTGGCTAGTTCAGGTATAAATGGCATACATTTATAAAACAGCACTACGTCCTTGCACAGCTGCTGTTAAAGCACCTGGAATTTTTGTGCGGTGACTCTGGCTCTACATCCTCGGGCACGTGGCATTTTGGGATGCTCACCCCAAGCCCCCTCCTCACCACCAGCAAGGTGCCTGGCTCTGCTCTTCCAAAACTCGCTTGCCAAATAGCACAAGTGGCCACTGAACAAACTGCGAGTTTCCCATGGAAAGGGTTTTCCTGGGGTATTGGAGCAAAGTGGGGAGCTGGTATTTCCTTGCAGTGAAGGCTGGGCTGATGAGCGCTGGCAGGGTGGGAGCTGGCAGGGTGGCTCGCTGCCACCCCTCGTGCCCCAACACCCACAGCAAGCTTACAGCTGGGCTAGAGGCAGCCACCAGGTCTGGGAGGTGTTCTTCTGTGGCTCTTTGGTCTTTGGCTCTGCTGAGCTGTGTATTTTCAGGGAAAACTTTAATTTAGACCTTTAATATATATGCATTTACTTCCTGTTCCCCTGTGTTGTTTTTATACTGAAAGGCAGCCGTGATTTATCAACAGGCGTTTCTTCATGTAGGGACAGCAGAGGCTGTTGCTGAAGTTCCTTAGGGTCTTTCATCCCCCCTTGTAAGCGAGTGAACCCAAGTAGAAGAGTGGTATGTACACTAGAGTATTTTCTGGGGGTACAGAAGCAGAAAGAAATTATCCCTAAAAATCCCAGCTTCCCTTACAAATACTAATTTTAGGGATGTGGCCAGGCAAGTATGGGTGGTTGTTTATTCAGGTAAATGTAGTGCTTAGAGGAGAAACATATGCTATTGTGGGCTATCACTGATTTCTAGAGCCTAAAAGCTGTCACACCTGAGGTGCAGAGGGTTTTCTGCAGCAGCTGTGGCAGTGGAAACCCCTCAGATTTTGCAAAAGTGGATTTCTGTTAACATTGCTTTTGCACATGGGCCAGCATGTACACCAGTGCTGGAAAAAGCAGGCACTGGGTGAAAAGGGTGTCAGCTCCCTCATGAGTCAAGTAAGCCAGATGAGGGGAGGGTGAGCTGTGATCCCTAATTGGGGATTGCCACAGCAGGCCAGCTGGGCAAGGCTCAGGCCAGGTCCTTTCCCCAAAGCACACTCAGCTGCAAAGGTCTTCCAGTGGTGCATCTTGGAAGAGCATCCTCATTAAGGAAACCTGCTGAACCCAGCCTTAAGGTATTCAGCCCCTTCAGGAAGCCTTCTTATCTCTCCCAGGAGGGCAGCAGCTGGCTGTGAGATGCTCCTTGTCCTAGGCACTGGTACCAGCCTGTTTACAACCCCTCCCAGCCCTGCCCAGGGAGCTGTGGATGCCAAGGCCACTGGAGCAGAATGGGAGCAGCATCTTGTGCTCCCGGCTGTGGGGCCAGCAGCACCGCAGGTACCAACACCAGTAGCAGGGTGTCAGCAAGGCTGTGTCTCCCTGGGTTTGCTGGGCAGAGAGGAAGCAAGGGCTAGCCTTTCCTGAGCCCTCCTGCCTAGGACAGGCTTTTACTTGGGCAGGTCCAGGGACTGGGAACCTGGCTGACTCCCCAGTGCCTTTGCTGTAAAGAGGGGTGGGGGGATAACAAAAAAAATGCTAAACCTTTGCTACACGTCTTAAAAAAAGTTCTCTTTGTAATTACTCATTGTGGCTTTATGCCTTGGGGCTGCATCAGGGCTTATATGATGAAGTGACCTGCTGTGCTGTGTGTGTTTAGTATGCTGCAGCTGGACCTTGTGTGGCCGTGGTCTTGTGGCGGCCTCGCAGACATCCTTGGCTCCCTGGGCACACTGGGTGAATTGTCACCTCTCTGTCTGTAACATGGCCTCAGTCACCTCCCAATGCTTTGCTAATCTGGCAGTGATGATGCTGTAACATAGGTAATTAGGAACCTGTTGCCCTGGAAGCAGAGGACTTTGAGCCCTTGGACAAATAGTGCAAATGAATGTCAGTGGAGTTTTGGAAAATTGTTATTAACATTCAGCCTGTTTCATCTCTTAGAGGATAGAGAGGCATTTTTATAAAGTGAAGGGCTTTCACCTGTCTTGTGTTGTGACTTGTATAGTCCTGCTGAAGTGAGAATTAAACCATCTCTTCTCTTGGCTAAAAAAAGTGCTTTTTTCCTAATAAGGTGGGTGTAGAGGGCAGAAAAATTCAGGCTTTTGTGAAACTGTAAGAAGCTAGCAGAGGCTTTGGTATGCAGCTCCAGGTACTGATATCAAGTTCTCCAGCCTTTAGGGGAAATTCCCCTTTTGGGGGCATTTTTGCCACCCCTTCCCTCCCCTTGCTAGTATTCACAATCCTTGGACCAATCCAGTTCAAAATTTGGAAATGCTCCCGTAGACTTCAGGGGCTGCTGATCCAGCTCAGTGCAGTGCTGTGGCTTTTGGACTGTGGCATGCATAGTGGCTGTGTGAAGCTGCAGAGTCCCTGGAAATGTGTTTTCTTCTGTGGTGACAACTGAACTGAGGTCCCCTGGGTGGGATGATGGGTGTGCTCTCTGGGATGAAAGCCAGCACAGGTGCAGAAAATCCACTGTTGTCTCAGGTATCTCAGAGCCCACAGCAGCTTCAGAGCCCACAGCAGCTGTGGACAAGCCCTCCCGTGCACACCTGCATTTCACCTCTTGGTAGATGTGCTGGAGAAGCCTGCTGTCTGCAGGTCATGTACACATGGCTGCTTTACAAACCCCCCCCCACCAAAATCTTGATCCAAGGACAATTTCTGGGCACAAAAAGTACATGTTTAAGGAAACCAGGAGGGATGGCAGTCCTACTTGGCTTGCTTTGTAAATAAACATCGGCGGGGTGTAATGCAATACGTATACTTGGCTCCAGCTGGGCTGTTTCTCTATAGCATGTTGTTTTGGTGTGTGTTCTGGATCAGAAATCTGTAGGTTTGTTTTTGTACCAGCGATTCAACCACTAAACTGCTTAACCTTCTCCGCAGTCAGTGCCTCAGAAAAGCCAAACACGAGCAAATCAGACTGTATGAAAACATGAGCTGCAGACTGGCCTGAAAGCCAAAAGAAAGCTGTAATTTACTGGAAGGGAAGGCCCTCTTTAAATTTACAGAAAAGAGCATATATAGAAATCTAACAAAAGCATGTAATGGTTGTCTGGCAGGGACGACGGGATGCTGCTGCGGGAAGCAATGATGTGGATCAGCTATCACACATTAAACACAGTTTGTTTTGGTCAGATCATGATCCCACATCCTTGCTGAGAAGCATCACTTCCTACTACTAAAACTGCAGAGATGCAGTTAGAAAAGCAAAAGCTCAGCTTGAATTGAAATTGGCCAGAGATGTCAAAAACTATAAGAAAGGGTTCTTCAGGTGCATAAACAACAAGAAGAAACAGAAGGAAAATATTGGCCCACTTTTAAACAGGAGATGTGAATTAGTCACCAACAACACTGAAAAGGCAGAGGTCCTCAACACTTTCTTCACCTCTGTCTCTACTAGCACTGTCGAGCCCCATGCCTTGGGAACAAAAATCCAAGGTGATGCAAACACAGACCCACCATCAGTGAAGGAAGAGTTGGTATGTGTACTATTAGAGGAGCTTGACCCCTACAAATCAATGGGCCCTGACAATATCCACCTGAGAGTGTTAAGAGAGCTGGCTGATGTCATTGTGAGGCTGCTCTCCATAATCTCTGAGAAGTTGTGGAGATTGGGGGACATCCCAGAAGACTGGAAGAAGGCTAATGCCACCCCCATCTACAAGAAGGGCTTAAAGGAGGATCCAGGAAATTGCAGGCCCATCAGTCTTTCTTCAGTCCCTGGGAAAGTTGTGGAAAGAATCCTGGGGGCTATCAGAAGTGAAATGAAGCACGTGACGGGGAAAAGCCAGCAGGGATTCACCAAGGGCAAATCATGCTTGACAAACCCAGTCGCCTTCTGCAACAAAGTAACCTGCTCGGTTGATGTGGGGCCAGTGGTGGACATGGTCTACCTGGATTTCTCCAAGGCTTTCAAGACAGTTTCCCACAGCCTCCTCCTAGAGAAACTGATGCGTTACGGTCTAGACAAATGGTGTCTGCGGTGGGTGGGGAACTGGCTGACAGACCGCACCCAGAGGGTGGTGGTAAATAGCTCCTTTTCAAACTGGCAACCTGTCACAGGTGGGGTCCCCCAGGGAGCGATACTGGGCCCAATGCTGTTTAATATCTTCATAAGCGATCTGGATGATGGGATCAAGCGTACCCTGATGAAGTTTGCCGATGATACCAAACTGAGTGGGGAAGCGGATGCTTCGGAAGGAAGAGCCACCCTGCAGGAAGACCCGGATAGGCTGGAAGAGTGGGCTAACAAGGACCCTATGAAGTTCAACAAAAAGAAATGTAACGTCTTGCACTCGAGAAAACATAATCCAGGAGCACAGCGCGGGCTGGAATCTACCTGGCTGGGGAGCAGCTCGTGGAAAGGGACCTGGGGTCCTGCTGGACAACAAGCTCAATATGAGCGAACAATGTGCTGCTGTGGCAAAGAAAGCCAACAGGATGCTGGGTTGCATCAACAAGGGCATCACCAGCAGAGATAAAGAAGTCATTACCCCCCTCTACTCAGCACTTGTCAGGCTACAAAGAAGATGGAGACTCCCGTTTTACAAGGAGTCACATGGAAAACATGAAGTGTAATGGGTACAAGTTACTTCTGGGGAGATTTCGATTGGACACAAGAAGGAAATTTTTCACAATGAGAACAATCATCCATTGGAATAATCTCCCCAGGGAAGTGGTGGATTCCCCAACATTAGACACTTTTAAGATTTGGCTGGACAGGGTGCTGTGCCATCTTGTCTAGACCATGTTTTTGCCAAGAAAGGTTGGACCAGATGATCCTTGAGGTCCCTTCCAACCTGGTATTCTATGATACTTCTGTTGTCTGCCTTACCCCACCTGTAGCCAAAAGTTATGGACAAAGGAGTTAGCATCGCTGGCTGCAACGTACTGTGTTGACAGGCCCGCAGCCACTAATTCCTGCATTGAACACTTGACTTCTCTCTGAGTTGTAGAGCATGCTTTGGGAATATATATTAAACATATGTATGGGTTTTAGTTGAAGTGTTAATTCTTGAAGGCCAAAGATTTAGCAGTGCAAAGCAGCACTGTAAAAAGCATCTTGCTCAACTGAAAGTAAAGAAGCGGTTGAATCTGTAGGGCTGGAAATAGGGACTTAGCTGGAAAGAGGATGCTTATGCTTGGGCAGGATCAATCATGTAGCTGAGGAACACACTGGCTCTTGAGTCTTTCCTGTTTATTTTCTATTAGAGCAACTGAATGCATACATTAATGGCAGAAAAGTGCTGATCACTGCTGTGTCCTGAACAAAGCAGGGCTGGGCTGCCTCCCTCTAGGCAGGCGAGAGCAGCTGGGGGCACCCAGGGGGGCTGGCAGGAGGTGGCACATCCCCAAGAGCCTGTGCAGAAATGAGGTGATGCTCCAGCACAGGGTTTGCTGGTATATGGCAGAGGAGCAGGATGGGGGGTGCTGGTATGTGTGGAAAATACCTTGGGAGAAATTGGATAAAATAGTTATCATTGGCAGTGTATTTGAGTGGAGTCCTGCTGATAGTGTCACTGTACATGCCAGCAATAGCGGGGACACCTTTAGGTAAGCTATAGAAATTCAGAGCGCTGTGTGAGGACCAAGATTTGTGCCACAAATAGCAGTTTACACTCTAAATTTTTTATGCACATCACACCAAGCTCTAAGGCAGAGCTTGCAAGTTGATTCCCTGAGGATAACATATAATTAAGTGATCAGGCTCACGAAAGCAGAGCTGATGCAGGAGTGGCAGACATGTCCCAGCAGGGACCGTTGCCACAGACATGGGCAGAAGGCTGTGTAGTGCTGTTAGGGACAGGGTGGCTTGGGGCCGTGCTTTTCCCCTCTGCTTCAGCTCTACCTCTGACTAACCAGCTCTGCCTTTTGGCATGGGTTCCTCTTTCTTATTTTGCTTTCCCGCCCTCCTTTCCAGCTCAGTTTCCTCAGCTACCTGTGCTTCAAGCCTTCTCCCCTGTCAGCCTTCTGACTTTTCTCCTCTATTTGCATTTTTCCACTTAGGCCTTTTTTCCACCCCTGTTTCTCCAGCCTTGCCTTTTCCGCTATGCATTTCCACCCTGGTGTTTCATTTCTCCCTGCCCTGCCCTCTGTCAGTGCTCACCTCCTCTGCTCCGTCCTGAGTAAACTCGTGCTGGCTTCTTGCTCCGACTGTCCAAAATCCCCAGCCAAACTGAGGTCAAGGGATTCCTTAATGAAATCCCTTAGATATCAGTTTTGTGGAATAGTCTCCTGTTTATTCAGCGTATCTGGTTCTTCTATGCTTCCAAGCTTCATTTTCTGCTTTTTGAAATGAGCCAAAGCAGGAGTGAAAGGACAAAGCTGTGGGGGACGCTCAAGAGACCTAGCACTGCTGTGGCCTGACAGACCTCCTCGGAGTCTCCTTTGCTGCCTGGAAAATCTTTGCCTTTATTCCTGTTTATTATTAATGTGTCTGAATCAAGATCATTAGTGCAAAGGAATGGTTCTTGCTGTGAAATGGTTACCTGTAAAAAAAGTAAATAACTGTTATACTGGTGATGAGAGAAGTCGGAGGTTGAAGACCTGTAGGTTAGTTTGCACACGTCTTGTCTCCACTTAGGAGGAGGAGGCTTGTGCTGCAGGTAACAAGGGACCTCTCAGGCTGGGTTTCACTGGATGGGCTCCCTGGGTTTCACAGACAGCTCCCATGCACAGAAATTAAGGTGTTATGAATGTACATCACTAACAGGCAGGTATGTTGGTCACCAAGCTAATTGCCCGAAGCAAAGTTGCTTGAGGTGGGTCACAAGCAGCTGATGATTTCATCACCTCATTTGGATCCAGTGACTGTCCTGCTGCCTCCCAGCTTGCGTGGGCTTCCTTTGGTTGCTGGAAACCAGCTCTGACACACACCTGAGGGCAAGATAGGGTTTTCTGTGCAAGAACTGGGGAACAGCTGCCGCTCTCAGCACTTCCCAGCAATGAGTAACATCCTGGAAACACGTGGCAGGAAACTTTGCCTTTCTCCTGGGGAAAAAGTGATCTCTGTCCCCCCTGGGTGCCCTCTCCCTTGTCACCAGCCATGGTTGCGGTAGGTACCAAATGTGTTTAAGGTGAGATGCTGTCATACATGAGGTCTAACATGTTCTCGCCCTCTTCCAGCTCCCTGCTCAGGAGGATGTTTCTGCTCCCTGTCGCCACTCTGCACAGCCCCTCTCTGTAAGCCCTGGATGCTTCACCCCCTGCCCCCATGTCGTCCTGCCTGCCCTTACTGGTGTGCCCTACAAAAGGCGCTTTTGTGGAGGTGTGCTCGAGGGAGGTAGTTAATTTTTAGCTTCCTGTTCACTGAGCCAGGCGTAAGATTTTAACAGGGATTGTGCTAGACCAGAACTGTTTTGCTATTGCTTAACTAGTGCTGCTGGGCTCTGGGCCACTTAAAACAAAAGGCCAGACCCCAGAAAAAAGCAGGGCATCACTACGGTCACTGGAAAAACAAAACCAGGCCCTTTCTCCATGCGGCTCAAACACTGCCCAGGCCTGGGGTTTCAGAGCTAGAGAAACCTCCCCCGAGTTGGTAGGTGGAGGCGTTTGTTGGGGTGGGGGCTTGTGTTTCTCCACTTGGGGATGTGGAAGGGAACTGGGGGGTGTCCATGTCATCCAGGAGAGTTTTGTGGCGAGGGAGAAGCTTTCATCCTCTCTGCCACAACCCATGGCCACTACATCCGCTTCTCGGGTGGGGAAACTGAGATGCTGATGCCCCAGGGACTGAGCTCTGTGGCCAGGCACTGTCCTGGGTTGTGCTGTCTGGGCAGTCTGCTCTGGCATACCTAAAGGGAGGGAAAGGTACTGGCTGGGTTTGGCAGCAGGAAGCTATGCACCACAATTCATCCCGGAAAGTCCTGTTCATTTAAAGGCATGAATGCAGCCCAAGACTTCATGACTAACTAGAAAATGAGATTAAATTAACAAGGTATGCATTAGGTCACCAGTGAGATTAAATCTCTGAGTTTTTAATGACAACAATCAAATACTTCTGCTTCATGATACAAAAGCCTCACCAGTAGCTGATGTTAGCCTTGGTTTCTCTCCTGTTCAAAGAGCACACAGTCAGGGACAAAGTGACTAGTACACCACTTCATGTCAGGGCCTTATCCAGGGCACTGTAAAGGGGCTGGTAAGGGTGCCCTTTCCCAGGGATGCTGGGCTCAGGAGGCAGAGCTGTGCAGGGCTCTGGCATGGACTTGCTCTGTCAGGCTGCTTTCAAAACAGCTATTCTCCTTCTCAGAGTGTGCAGAAGATTTCCAATAGCCATGAGGACCATGGAAAAGGTTTTTAAGGGCTCAGAGTTGTAGGAGGTGCAAGGGCACAGGTCAAAAGCTAACCTTTCTAAAGGGAGATAAAGCCCTGAGGCTGTAAATGGCTCAGTGTGGGACAGCTCGGTCTGTGCGCAGGTGACAGCCCAAGTACCTAGAGCAGCTACTGAGATATGGTTTTCCAGGAGATGAGAAACAGCTGGAAAAATAAAGTATTTTCCTTGTTTTCTTTCTCTTTGATCCTCCACTGTTGCTAACCAATCTCTTGGTGTGACTTGTATCAGAAGGGGAATGGTGATGTAGGATGTTTCTTACCCTTTCTGCATGTAGGTTCCGTATTTCCAGAGCCAGGCTTAGCAAAGGCTGGTGACCAGTCAGCATGCCAGGCACAAGGGGAAGGTTTTGCTCAAGGCATGTGGCATGGCACGCTCTTTTTACCTCACCTTCTTGCAACAACCATAAAGGAATTAGTTTGCAGTGTAGGTAGCAAAGTGCTGGTGTAATTCAACTCAGTTCATATACAAGTACCTACTGATAGCTACTCGTGTTTTCCTAACACTGCTGGATATTCAGGATTTGTGTGCTTGAGACAGGCTTTTACTTGAGGTTGTTGTTGTCTTGTAATGGTGTGCTGTCATTAGAGACCCCCAGGAAGGCAAAGCTTGTACTGGAGGGATGTTCTGTGGCTGGCATGAGCATCTTCCTCTTTCTTTAAAGAAAGTAAAGCACTGCTCAGCCTGGAGCCTGCTCTCAGGGTGAGCAAGAGAGAGCTTTAATCCCCTTTGCTGCAGGAATTGACACACTTTGCTGATGTGACAGACAAAACATGATTCACAAGCCACCATTCTGGCACTGGAAGGCTGCTGGAAAATCCCAGTTTAAAAGTTTTACGTGTTCCTAAAGCAAACCAGTCTGTCACACCTCTGGAACTGCTCAGAATTTATTTGTATTTCTTTGTGTTTGATATACAAAGGGGCAGATTGAACCTCAACTCCTCCTGATGGTCGGGTTGTTTCTCCAAAGCCTGCAGGTGTGCCAGGTGTTTGGTCTGAGAGACATGCACCTGCAATAGGCTTCAAGCAAACAGAGCCTGCGGATGGGCATCACGAGCAAGCAGAGCTCCTCATGTGCTGTGGGTGAGGCAGAATTCTTACAGTGGCAAGTGCACGGAATGGTCAGCTTAAACCCTCTCCCCATGAGTTGGCTGGCTCTGTGATTTACCTGACAAATTTTCTGTGCCTTTTCCTGCTTGTTTTTCCTTAAGAAACCTCTAAGTCTTTTTGTAACCCTGACAGGCCACGGGGAGATGTGCTTGTGATTGTGACCCTGTGGCAATCCCAGTGATCACGGTCAGTGTCAGATGAATGCTAAATCCATGCTGTGCCCAGCATCCCCAGCGTCCTCAGACCTGCTTGCCTGTGTTATCCCCTTGGCCAGGCAAGAACCACCGGGGCCACCGCGGCCCTGGGTGTTACAGATGCATGCTCTGCTGTCAGCACCCTGCTTGAGTCAGAGCAAAATGCAGCAGGACCTCAAAGCCTTACCAAGTAATGGGGCTGGTTAAGGATATTGTGCCTTGTGTGAGTGGCTAAGGAAGGAAGTGACTTATGTGCTTGTGATTGGATTTTCCTTGCAGCTTTATGCTGGCAGGCAAGAGTGAAATGCGTCTGATGCTCAGGCTGTGTGCAGCTTGCTGGCGCTTGCCCAGCCATAGGTGTCCAGAATTGGGGTGGGCAGGAGGGCAGCTGNGGGGGGGGTAGGGCTGTGCATTGGCTGTGGAGAGAAAGAGTCTCAGCATCTCCATCCTTGACACCTGTTCCTGATGCAAGGCTAGACCTGTCACAGGCTCCACAAACAGCTAGAAGAGTAATCCAGTACTAAATGCTCTCTGGAAGTGTCAGGTCTCTGGGAAAACCCTTGCTGAGCCATAGCTGTCAGTGTTGTGTTGTGACAGAGTAAGTTGCAGACCGAATGGGCCAAAACATTGTAAAACACACTTTTCAGGTTCCTGGCTTTCAGTAGGAATTTGATTCAAGAAGCTCTTCAGGTTTTGTCCAGTGGTCTTTTTGCAATTACCTGGAAATCAAAATATTTAGTCTTCTTTCCACCTTCCCTTCTTTCTCCTGTGTTGCTCCTCTTGTCTTTGAAAATGTGGTTTAGATCGCAACAAACACCTTCAAGGTAGAATGGGGATACCTTCTGATATATATCTAGATATCTTCTGATATCTAGAAAATTAATTTAAAAAAATATATGCTATGTGCATATACCGCTTCTGCTTAGTCACGTGCACATCTATAGCCTTCTAACACATGCCTTGACTGTGGGGAGAAGCACCCCTTGATGTCCCTAGGTCGCTTTGCCACCTCCCTGGGCAGTGGCGGTGATGTTGCTGCTGAAGGCTCAGCACATTTCTCGCCAAGATATGCAAGTCTGCCCAGAGCCCCTGGGCCCTGACAGCACAGAGGGATGGCCAGACAGGCTCTGCCGAGAGAGGAGAGCGCCACAGCAGTGCACTCCTATGTTCAAATGTCAGGGGAGAGCAGCTCTCG
This sequence comes from Pandion haliaetus, assembly GCA_013401275.1. NCBI lineage: Eukaryota > Metazoa > Chordata > Aves > Accipitriformes > Pandionidae > Pandion > Pandion haliaetus. The sequence continues at coordinate 55,947 of VYZV01016832.1, read as the reverse complement.
GGCAAATGGGTATGGTTCCCCTGTGGTCCCTGCCAGACCAGCCCTGTTTCACTTCACCTGAGCTACGTACAATGCGAGGAGTTTGCTTGTGCGATGTTGTTGCCTACTTTTGCCCAGTGGTTTATTCAGCCATGCCGATTGGGCTGCAGGGTCTTTTCTTATGGATAGAGGCCAGAGAATTTACTTGTAAATTCCCCCATTGACTTAGGAAAATAAGATAGGAAGGAGCTGATATTTTTTTAAGGTACATTGGCTCAGAAAGTTTTATAGTAATGACTATTGAGCCCAGATCCAAATAAGTTCAGTAAGTATGCTATATGTACTTGTACCAGTGAGGCTTTCCACTGGCAGAATGTAATTTTTCATTTTTGTTTAATGACTGACCTTGTTTGGAGAGCAGGGGGAAGTAAACCATTTGTTATTTCAGTCCTCTATTTCCGTCTTGGATTATACGTTTTGCATGTGGGGACACGTTGCAGGGAGTTACCCATCTGGGCAAGATGACCTCCGGCCAGGAGGTGCCTTACCACTGCTTTCCTAGGCTGTCACCATGCAGCCACATTGTGCTGCACTCCGTTTCTCTCAACAGGTCCTGGGGATCAGCTGTCCAAATGTTTAAATGCTTTGCCACCTCAAGAGCAATTACAAATACACAGTGACACGTGAAAATGGTCCTATGTTTGGTCAAGCTCTTCCACAATTAGGAAATGCTTTTGCAGAGGAAAGTTTGACTCACTTCTTTGACGGAATATTCCACATCTTTGTGTGAGCTGTGTATGAGAAAGCATATGTTTCAGGTTTGTCAGAACTGAGTATTTCTATGTAAGTTTTAATATTACTTGAGATCAGAACAGGGATTGCCATGTCAAACAGGATCACAAAGCATGTGCATGTTGTGGCATATGTTCAGTCTTTGGAAAACTGCATTTATAGATTGGGGGAAGCAAGTTGCTTTCGGTGAGCTAACCATCATTATAGGTTATGGCAGCCCTTCCCAGACCACTGGCTTAAACAGGAAGGGAGAGAGACATCTGCCCTGTCTTCAGTTTGACAAACCAAACTCGTCACGGTATTTTGATGCACAAACCATTGCCCAAAATAACCCCATTCTTGTGCTTCAGTTTATATTTGCAATTATACTTTGCAACAGGAAGAAAACTATGTTAATTACATTTCGCAGAAGAAATGTTTCTCTTGTGCTTTCCTAGAACGTTCTGTAGGGAGATGACTATGCTGAAATAAAAACCCAAACAAATAAACCAATAGCTGTTTTCATTGGAGAGCCTAACTTCCACCTTGCTGCTTATTAGAGTAGGGCTTATGCCAATGAAGAGATTTCCTGGAGAGTAATAGCTGACTAACCTGCACAAAGAATTGCTCCTGCTGGACACAGGCCCTGCATGATGACAACATACAGAAGTGTTGGTAGCCCCAGCATGACAGATGCTGACCCTACCAGGCTCTCACCGAGAAGGAGCGTATACATGGGTGAGACCCCACTGAGGTGGGCACCTTGCACAGAGCGGTTGGGTTACACCACGCTGAGTAACATGAAAAGCTGTGATGCTGCTTCCTATGTACAGAGATGATGAACAGGTGTCAGGCAGGAAGGATCCTCCACTTGAGGATTTCCCCTACACTTCTGCTTTAATTCCATCAAATCCAGAAAAGTTATTCCTCTGGATTTCTATGACACTGGAGTGGGATAAAAAGACAGTGGACAACAGGGACTTTGTATTGCATTGAGAGAGGAACGGAGAGATGCTGTCACTTCCAGAACTAATTTCTAGGGTTTTTTTTTAATATCTGTGTATTTCTAATCCCTTTTCCACCAGTGGCTCAGCTACTTTGACCATCTTGCAGAGTTAATCACTGGGAGGAGAAATTGTATTTCCAGAAAGCCAGGAAATGTGCATGCAGCCTAATGGATTTGGGGGAGCTCCTGTCCCTAGAGGGCACAGAACTGTTCGCAGTACAGCAAAGCAAAGAGTTCTTGGGCAGCAAAGTCTGAAACTGGAGCAGGGTGAGAAGCCAGTGCTCTGGGGAGGCTTTCTCAGCTGTGAGGAGAAGGGTGCTGGGAAAACCTCACCAGCATTGCCATCAGGGTTATCTCTGTTAAAACCAAAATATGACCTATTAATACCAGTACTGGAGGGTTTTGGAATACAACTGATAATTGTGAGCCAGGCTGCTGGGTTTATACATGGCTGAATTGTGTAAATGGCACGAATAATCCCTTGCCCGCAAAAAACAATGGGAAAGCCTGTGCATAATTTAATTCTTAGAGTTACGAATGGGCAGTGTAGTTAGCACTCATCAATGTGACTTTATGGAAATGGCTTTAACACAGAATAACCCCAATTCAGGAGGAATAACTGCATTTGGCCAAATGCAAACTGTTAAGGTCAGTACTATCTGGAGTTGGTCCTTCAGTCTGATTTGTGCAGAGGACTAAAGTAGACAATGGTCTGTTTTAGCTTTAAAAATCCACAAATCCTCACCCTCTGGTACGTATCATCTGTACACTGTGGTAATTGACTGTTTTAGTCTGGCCACATTACAAATTCAGGCCTGGTGGAGTTGTTGGCTTTCCAGGAAAGATCATCTGGGTATTGACCTGGACCCCCTGGATAGCCCAAGCAGCTGTTCCAACATGTAATAAGGGAGCGCACAGGCTTGCTTTCACCCCCATTAATTGCTACGCAGGGATGGGATAGGGAAGAAGAGCAGCGCAAGAAGACAGGCTAATTGTCAGCAGGCCATATCGTGGTGAAACAGGAACAGCCCTGCTGTCTTAAGCTTCAATTTGCAGTGTCTGTGTAGCCCACGTAATAAAAAAACCTGCTCTCTTTCCCTGCCTCCAACGCATAATCTGTGTATGTGCAAATGTAGCTGTTTTCCACTGAAGTCTATAGGGAAGACTTCCTATTAAAGAAAGCTATTCAAAACCTACACCCAGAGAATGCAATTACTTGGCCAGGTTAAATTTTTTTTTTTTCTGTATTGTTCCTTGCTTTCTGTAACAATAATGATGGGAAGTCAATGTGTTAAGAGAAATGCTAGCATAATTGTGAGTTCAGAGTGAAATTTTTAGTATCTCTCAGGCATCTATGCTTTGTCTGATGTGTTTATCAGGAGCTGATAAACAAAATGGGCAAATTATTTTTGAATCAAGTCTTATAGTTGCCTCCTTTTTTAAGAATATATTTAATAGTCTTTACCCAATAACTGGACCCAACAACTGTATGATCAATAAGAGAAAGCTTGTGCCCATACAGTAGCTTTGCAAGATCAGAGCCATAATTGATATTATTTTTGCTGAAAATTATTTAAGTCACATGCTATAACATCAGCGTGGGAAGGGCAGGTATGCTAGACTTGAAGTTAAATGAAAGTCTGCTTCTGAAAAATCTTGCCATGGTAGTTTGCATTTCTTATTATTTTGATGCTACTGTTTTTTTAGTTTTCATTGGAAAATCTACATTATTCCTATCATCTTAAGACCCCAGACAAGCCAGCGAGCATGCCTTGTAACTTGCCTGTAAAAGCAGCAATGTTGTATCTCAGCAATGACGCTCATGGCACTGGCCAAAAAAAGACAAGGTGAACGTTCCCTGGACAGCCCACCTCCTCTTGCCCTTGCTCTGAGACTCAGTCCTGCATTTCCTCTTGCAGGAATCTGTGTCAAATGTGACTGCCACTGTGTTACACTGCTCCCTCTCATGATAGCAGCCATCTAGCAAAGAGGTAGGATGAATAAATCAACGGATATGAAAGATGGGAAGGTATACCTAAAAATGCCCAGTGCGTCAGCCTGGCTTCTTTGCCTGGGGCAGAGGCAAAGGAGTCATCCATGGCTGTGAGTATTTGTTGAAATTAAGCCCTCCTCTTTCCATCTTTACTCAAGCCTGAAACGGGGGGCTTGGGCTAGTCTCACTGGAACTTGCCATCGTCCAGTGCTCTCTTTTGCTGTTGATTTTTGGGTTTTTGTGTTATGTCCATGTGACTCAGAACTCCAGAATTTCATTTGGTCCAGAAAGTGGAATTTAAAATATTAACTATACGTGCATGTGTATGTTAGTATTTATGTGCATCTCTGTGTGTGTATTGCTATTGCTGAGCCAAAGTGAAGCAGTGCTGCAGAAAGCCTGCTCTGATCAGACTTTCAGCCTGGGATGTAATTATGCCTCCAGTTTTTAATCAGTAAAATTCTAGCCACCTTGTGCATGGAGGCAAACACTGGGGTGTCTCTCCGTACCAAAGCCTGTCCCGGGGGAGGTTACCTTCTTTTTGCAAAAGGTCAATATAGAAGAACACATTCTGCAGAAGTCATTTATCTAAGCAGCTTTGCTAGCTGAATGCTGACCTGCAGCCAGCTCTGGTTTTTGTTGTAGCCACCACATTATTTCTTTTCCTCTCTTTAGCACACCCAAGGAGCCTGGGTAGCGTAGCTGAGTCAATATGTAGTTGACTGCACTATTAGGGTAGTCCAGGAGTAGGATGTTTCAGGGACGCAGGCAGTGGTGTGGTCCTGCAAGGCTCAAACAGATTCCTGTGGGCTGCGACTGCGTTGGTGCCAATGAAGGTACAAGTGCCAGAGTTTCTATAGTGCTTCCTTCAGGGATCGGATACCATAATAAATGCTTGTCAGCAGCCTGCTGAGGGCACAGAGTTATCTGTTGACAACCTGCCTCCTTAGATCTGTGATTTCCAGTCTGGCTCAGCCCATGTGCCTTTGCCCTGTTACTACCCTGCTGCCTGAGGTGAGAGCAACACAGCTCCAACAAGCAGTTGTGCTTCCTCATTTTGTCTTATCAATTGCTTAGATGAGATTTAGTCTGTGTTTCAACATCAGTTATTTTGGGTATAACAGATCAAGTTTCTCCATACAGAACGGATGTTGCTTCCCAAAATTGCTTGTAATTCTCTGTGTTCACATTTTCCATGGGTGAGGAGAAGTCATTTGACTTTGTGATAAACAAGACTCAGTGAGCAAAACAGCAGTTCTGGCTTGTTACTTATTGACTAGTAATGTTCTTCCTAATGCAAAAAACCCTGATGTTGCATATGCTCCTCAAGAATTAGTTGCCACATCAGCTGCCCCTTCTTACTGTTTGCTTCAGAGCCTGCTGATTAACCCAGTTCCTTAGGCTTTCCTTTCCTCTAGTTAATGTATAGCTGCAGTTTGCTTCCTGCTTTGCATCCATATGCCAACCACAGTTTGCCATTTATTCTGCCAAATTTATAGCTACATGCTCAACCAATAATCTGTCTAGGTAGCCAGTATGAATTATGTGCAAAATGTTATTTCCTAAATCTGGATGTGATTATGTCTCAACTGTGTATTTCCAAAAAAAAGCACCTCCCTTCCAAAGAGAGCTGGTAAGCAAGGAAGGACAGCAGGGGCTTGCCAAAAGTGCTGCTGTGCTCCCATACCTAGCAGACTGTCTGTCCTCCTGGCTAACCAAGCTCAGTGTGCCTCGGGGCAGTTCCCTCGTATCGCAGGCTGCTGGGGTCCTGGTCCTCAGTGCTGGACAGGGTCAGGGACTGGCTGGTCCAAGGAGGTGACAATTCTGGGCAGTAAGGGCACCTGCCCCATGTATATGAGCTGCCAGTTCAGCAGATAGTACACGGGTACTCTACAAACACAGTATTTTTGCATTCTAGTCCTGGTAAAAGGGAGGCCAGGAAGGAAAAGAAAACTGACTGAACAAGAGAGGAGTGGGCATGGGGAGAGAGATACCTTTCTAGTGAAAAGAAACCTTTTTACTTTTTCCCAGATGCTTGTATTACCCATCATCTGATGGTATCAATTTATCCTATTTACTTGAAAAATTATACAATTGAGAAAATCTCTTTTGACTTGCTGGTGGTAATACCTGTCAGGCATGAGTTACTACTTCCCATTCCATAAAAAAAAAACCCCAAATTTTTAAAAATTGAAAGGATTAATACAATTTTAATAGACAAAACACAAGGAGAAATTGCTGGGTCTGAGTGATGTTCTCTATTGGCACATTGATTGCTTGTTGTACAAAAGGTGGCAACCCCAATACCAATTAAGATGAAGTATCCTGACATGAAGGAGATGTCCTGGCTTTCCAAGCCAGAACCAAAATGATCCATTGCTGCAGTGAAGTTCCAGTTCCTGCAGAGCTCCTGCCTGGATGGGCTTTGAGGGAAAACAGCTTCATCACCTCCAAGCCTGAGTAAGCTGTAGGGAATCTCTCCATGACTCAATCGAGATGGCAGAGGCATTGACCCTGCCTGCTGGTTTTTGGTTCCCCCACAAAATCAAATCAGCTTCTCAGCCAAACAACTTCCTCCCCAAATCCAGTCCCGAACTCTTTCATTTCCCTTCATCAGGCCCACAGATGGGTTTTTCCTCCCACTCCACCAGCAGGGGCTCCACACCCTGGCACACAGTGCCTGGGAGATGTTTGCTTTCACACTGACTCAAGTTCTGCATCCGTCCCACCTCAGACCACAGCAGACCTAGGCTGAGTTAAGAAAACTGCTCACAACAAAACCTGGAGCCACGTGAAATGGGAAGGGTTTCTGGTGTGTAGCCCAGCCTGGGTCTGAGGTCAGGTTTACTGACAGGGTCACAACCTGTCCTAGCAGTCCTGCACTGCTTGTACAGCACGTGCTTTGCCTTCCCCAGACCTGCTAGAGATAGAAAAGTCAGGGCAGGCTGCAGATGCCTTGTGTACAGATAACCGCAGACATGCAGGCTGCAATCTTGCATTGTGTAATGCCTGGCACCTCTCCAAAGTATCTGTTTTGTACTGGCCCCTTCCAGGAGGTGGTCAGAAAGTATGCCTTGTAAAAGGTTTGTCTCTGTGATTGGTAGAAACCTTTTTTGGACTCTCTGCTCCGCATGCTGTGAGCCTTGTGTGGTTGTGTGTGGAAACATGACGTGAGCTCAACGTGGTATATGTGGAATGCAAAATCAAGGCTGCTGTGTGATAAGGATTACCAGGGCACAGTTAGGACTCTCTGTTGTGTAAGATAAGCTTGCAGTGCTCATCTCAGTTATGCACAGAAGCAGTGCACGGGTGACTGCGGAGGAGGAGTTGGCCCATCATCTTCCCTGTCCACCTCTTCTCTGTTGTGCTGTGCTGTAATCTGTTCTGTTTCTTGCAGTGAGGAGGCGACTCGTCACGCTTTGCCAGCAGACCCTAGTGAAGATGCAAGCAGAGGGGTGCTGCGTGTGCAGAATCTGCCAAAAGTCCCTGCACTAGGTGGAACAGGCATCTTGTGACTTTCCAACAGTTTCACAATGCAGAGCAAGAAGATGCTGTTCTTTCCATGCTCATTCTGCATATTCAGATATTTCCATTAGTGTCCTTTCTCACTGGGAGGAGAAAATTTTGCAGTAGGATAGGAAACAGGGAACTGAGATAGCAGGGGAGAGAGAGGGAAACAACTTGTCACAAAGTTTTTGCAATGCTTGCCCAAAAATTAATCTTCTGTGAAGCTATTTCCCACCATCAAATTTCCCTCAGTACTCAGACTGTTAGCCCTAAGCTGACAAAGTGATGGTTACTTTCTTATGAACATATAGAGGGTTTAAGCATACACACCTTGCGTGCCTTCCATCATCCTGGAGTGTTACCTCTGCAGCAGTGTTCAGGCTTCAGAGCCAGCATCCTAAGAGAGCGGACTGAGCTCAGCTCCCATTGAGAAGCTGAAAGTCTCATCCTCCTGCTCTCAAACAATTTTTTTTGAGGGTTCCATAGATCACAAAATTGCACAGTCATGAAAACATGATGTATACCATATATACTTTCACTGGTTGCTTTTGTTTCTAATAGCAGTTCAGACTATTATTGTGTTTATTAAATTTTCCAACTGAAACAAATTTAATTCTTTTTTTTGTCAATTCAGAGCTGAAACGCAGCCACAAAATCAGCACTGGAATATCTGGTGTTTTACTCTTTACACTGGTAACTACAATGACCTGAAAATAGCAATGTTTCTGTGCTGGTTTAATTCCTGCTGCTGCTGCTCCATGGACTTTGATATTAAAATACATGAATTTCAACAGGAAAAAAAATCTGAAAAATTTGTTTTGTCTAGCTGGCTGTAAAAGTCAAGGGAGGAAATGTCAGTTGGTCTCCATTTTAGGAAGCTACAGACAGCTGGACTGTATTTATGCTGTAGTGGGAGCAGCCACTCAGCTCTGTGAAAGCTGAGATCTGACTGAGACTGTTCAGCCTCCAGGATTTATTTGTGGGCCACAGCTGTATGGCAGTTTCTCAAATACTCATTTTTTTTCTTCAGTTTCCAAAGCTGTTCCTAAAAAGGCATTTGAAAATGTGAACAGGTAGCAACTAGTCTCAGAAGTCAGTGACAAGAGAGTGGGCCCTTTTTATGCAGAGGGAGATGAGGACAGACCAAAAGACTGCTATCTGTCTAACACTGGCACTTTCTAATATGCTGGCTGCTTACGGTGGGATTGTTTCCCAGAAAATCTCTGTTCTGTCCCCATTAATCACCTACTGCAGCTCTAGGTTAGTGTTGTGCCTAGCTCTGCAACTCCCCCCAGGAATGGCTAGGACCCACTCTGGGAAAGTAAGATACCATAACCCCCTTAATTGCCTGAATGTGGGTTAAATAGAGCTCACCTTGCCAACTAGTCATCTGAGCTGCATTGCAGATCAGAAGTGGCAGGGAGGCTGGAAGGTCACGGACCCCACATTGTTCTGAACTGCCCTGTCACTCTACAAGAGGTTTTGCTTGGGAGAAACTTGCTGCTGCTTGTTTGATTGCTGCTCTGTTTTGGAAATGCTCTAAGTGGCACAAAGCAAAAGATACGCAGTTGCGCTGTGCACAGCACGTGTTATTGGAGTGCCCTGCTTACACATGCAAATCTCTGTTTAATTTCTTTGCTGAGTGAGTCTGATATCCATATTCCTTCTGCATACCAAGTGCTCTCCTAGGCCTGGACCCAAATGCTATGGTGGTCTGGTGTAGTGTCTTTAAGAGGCAGAAGGTGTCTTGAAGCCTACCAACCGCTGAATGTAAGCTTTTCCCCACTTTTGAAGCTTTAATTGGGAAAGTTTAAGGGCTTTGAGGGATATATTATATTGGCTGACACGATGAGTTTCCAAGGTACGTTTCAGGAGTATTTTATTGTTGCAATGCAAGAAAGTTTTGGTTTTAATCTCTTTTTCACAGAAACCGCTGTTTACTAAGTCTGCTTTTCTTTGGGACATTCTAATTGTAAAACAGTTGTTTCTAAGAACACTGCCAAGCTGGGGTTTCTTGGGGCTTTTACTTGATAGAACTCTTAATGCTGCTGAAGAAATTAATCTCTCTCTCCCAGCCTTAGTCTTTGCCCCCTAGAAGATGCTGCTCTGGTCTCCCTAAGACTTAACAAATCTAAACAAAAACCAGCTTTCCTGAAAGACTGGGCATTACAGATCACTGCAGGCAGACTGGGATTTCCCACTCCAGCCAGAGGTATTGCTGGGCACTGTGCTGATGTCTCAGCTCAGGATCTTAGGTACGTCAGAGATTGCACAGGGAGGCACTGATAGCACTTCTCGATGACATGAAACGGCAGCCTAACCACATGTTCCTAACACAGCCCAAGATGGAAGAAATTGTGGTCAAAAGCTTTGTTTGACAGGATAGCCAAGTACAAAATGTCACCGAAGAGCAAAAAATTACAGCCTGTCACTGTCGTGCTCTGCACAGACCCTGACAGCTCTTGAAAGCTGAAATCACATACCCTCCCACTTGTACAAATTCAAGCAAATTGCTTCTGCTGTGCCACCAGCAGCCAATCGCTCTCTCCAGAATTAGGAATTTTAATGTGGGAAATGAAAATGGTGAAAGTTGCCCCCTTTCTGGCCTTCTTGTTCCTTATCTCTGAAAGGACAAGAAGCACTACCTCCTACCAAGGCAAAGAATTTCTCAGCTAGACGAAATGATGTACAGGATGAATAAACACATAATGATGGGCATGAGACAAGTGCTATATTTACTACTGCTCTGTATGGGCTGATCTTGCATAAAATGAAGCCATTTAGTAATAACAATCACTTCACATCCTGCTTCTGGATTACTGCAAAACATCACTGTTTTTCCTTAGTTCTTACAAAATCAACCATATAGCTTTGGCAATGGTACTCAGAAATGCTGCATACTGTTTGCCAGAAGCAACTCCCTGGGGGTCACATAGTGTCTCTGCTGGGAGACAAGTGTTCCAGGTACTCACAAAATATTTGCCTTGAGAGGCCACAGTGATAATTGACCTCTACAGGAAGGTCTTTAACAAACTGCAGGAAGACTGTGTTTCTAATGGCTCTGGGCTTCTCCATCAGCATGACTGATAACTGCTGCTGAACTTGGTGAAACAGGTTGTTTACAAATCCTGACATAATAGACATTTTCCTGAAAGTCTGATAGGCAGTAATATGCCATTATGCAGATTGCAGGTGCTGGAAGGTTCTTGTTTTGCCCAGACAACAGCTCTAGGGTATCTTTCAGTATAATGTTGTTTTTCAGTTCTGTGTCTCTTGATGACTGGTTGTTAGAGAAAGTAGGTTTTGGCAGACTTAAAATTTGATCCAATGTGTGGATAGGAGAGCAGGACCCAGCATACCCAGTCCCACATTCAGCAGTAGGAGCCACCGAGCTTCTCTCTGTCTCAGTTTCTGGCTTTGTCAGATGGAAGCAGGTTTTCATACCAGTCAGGAGATCTGCAAGTTGCACTGTTCATTTGTATTGGTGTTTGGGACCAAAGGTACTCGGCTACTTAAGCACCTGGTTTGGGGTTCCCTGGAGTCAATGACAGTGGCCTTTTGAAGCAGTCCTAGTTACTACGTAATAGTGATGTATTATAATTTGGGTGTATCAGCTGCTGCATAATGCTAAAGCTGAAACTTCTAAATAGCACCCACTCACAGCTTGAGTCCTGCATCTGCATTCAAGGGCTTCAGTAAACTGTCTGGTTTCCAGAAGCACTGAGCTGCAAATATGATGGGAGATGATATAAGCTATCTAAATCTGCAGAAGATTGTACTGCTGGAATCCTAGTTACTGAAGGCTTTTTTGCTTGAAAAGTCTTTCCCGAGTTAGTAAATAATAATGGTCACATAGCTCCAAAAATAAAAGCTAGGATAGTCCTCATTCAGGTGGATGCATACATGGGTTTATGGACATGCAGAACTATTAATGATATACTGTCTTTTTATCCAATTCTTCTCCTAGGATAGTAGAATACTCTATTAAGCAGACTAAGTTAAACTTCTCGCTGTTGCCGATCTCAGCTCAAAAATATAATTAGATAGGTCTGTGTGATGATGTGATGGGCAGTTGCTGAGCTAACTTGGATATGTTTCTCATGGTGTTTCTAAACATGCCACAGAAGTGTTAGTAAGCACAGGATAATTGGTAACACGGGCTGGGACAACAAGGTGTCTGTTTCATTGCTGCTTGACTAAGGACACATCAAACTTTAGCTGGGTATCAGAAATGAGGAGAAAGATAACCACTTTGAAACAGTTATAAATATTCTGCCTTCTAAAAGGGCTGTTTGGAATCTTTTCCTGTGTTTGAATGACACCTCATTGTCATTTTAAAGAAACACGGAATGGAAGAGGTTCTGAGTGTCTTACGGCACATCACAGATGAGGCAGAATCTATCCAAAGCTATGGCTGTCCAAGCAAGGCACCGCCAGAACAGATCAGCAGGGCCGATGCGCTGCTCTGTAGCAGACATGGAATTTCATCCCATGGTGTCCCTTGCTTCCCAATGCTAGCCATGGCACTCCTCATACTGGAGTTATAGCTGCTACTTTTTTTTCCTATTTCTTTTTTTAGCTTGAAAAATATCTAGCATCTGCTCCCTGTAAAGGGTTCTGGAGCAGGTTTGGTGCAGCAGACAGCTGTAGCAGGTAACTCAATGGAACCACCTAAGAGAGTGAATGAAACCGGGAAGGACCCAGAACAGATACAAAAGAATAGAAAAGGAGCGAGAATTTCTGATGATGGTGCACAAACCCTTTTTAATTAGACTATCAGTGGCTCTTGTATACCTTTACAAACAAGTTTCTGTATGCAGAAGGCCTACTGAGACACACTAATTTATTTTTTTTTTACCTAGGTCAGACCAAAAAGGCAAAAGACCATATGCTGCACCCTGTCTTTGTGGTTCCCTTTACAATATGTATACACTGGAGAGCAAATCTATAACTTTGTGGAAGCATTAACACCTTCTTGAGGAGTTTTATATTCAGATCTCTTTCTTCCTGCACACATTACATATTCCTACCCACTATGGAACAGGGCATGAAAGGTTTCTGGGAAACTGGGCTCTGCCTTTTCACAAAAGGAGGACAGACGTGCCCTGAAGTCCTCCTACATGATACCAAATGCTGTGCATTCAACAGACCTGCTGGTTAATAATCTTGCCCATAAGTAATGTTTTAACCATAGAGTAGCTTTTGTTTGCTTCAAAAGCCACAAAGCCAAAGAGGAAGTATAGGAGAACGTGGGCAGGACGGTGGCCAGAAGCCTCATGACTTCATCTTTTTCCGCCACATGGGGATTGGTGGCCGTGCCTAGGACAGGGTTTAAATTCTCCGAGGTCGGAGATGTCAGGCAGTCAGGGGATGAGGGGAGAAAGCCAGACCTGCTGGTAGCCAACTGGCTGGAGCTGCTGCTGGGATCACTAAGAGCGCTCTTGTCACAGCTGACTCCTCCAGCACCAGAAAAGGTAATATTTTGCTTTTTTACCTGATGTGCCATTCTGTCTGCAGTTTTAGTCGAGGAAGTGCTGGGCCAGAGATCTTTGAAAACTGCTTCACTGGACAGAGGCATTTGACATTTCTCTGTGGAAAAAGGTGTGCTTTTATAGGAGCAATGTTGCTTTAGTGATTTAATTACAATTTTAAACCTGTGTGCTGATAAATGTCGGGAGGAGGTTACTGAAAACCCTGCCACCGAATCAAGTGCTGGAATCTCAGAGCTGGTACTTGAACACAGAAAGCTTCCTCCCTTGTGTAACCACTGCCCGGCAGTGTCCCTGTTTTTCCTGGCAGGCTTGCAGTTTGTGCTGCACACTACTGAAAGGATGGGACATGCACCCTTCTCTGTGTAACTCTTGAAATTGCAATACCTCTAATACAGTGCCCTGCCTCAGGGCCAGCCTTACTAATGTATTTTAAATGTGCCCTTACTAGCCTTTCTTTTCTGCTACGATTTACTAAAGTTTTAAATGCCTCTTGTTCATTTGTAAATCAGTTTAATTTCTCAGGGATGTTCCTTATCCTGGGGATTGGTCTATCAGCACCAAAATTTACTGTAGCTCAGCACCCTCCTAATTTCAGCAGGAATCACTCATTTATTAAATTTCTAAAATGGCAATGTGAGCAGATATTTTACTTCTTCTCTCGCTTGGAAACACAGGTTATTCTGTTCAAACTTCTTGAGGGGGAAATAAAGGTCTATCAATAAAAGTAGTTTATGTTCATATAAACTGAGTTTATTCACAGCGACTCCAGTTAATAACCCTGAAAACTAGTTTTAAAATAACTGAAAAGATAATCCAAGCTGAGTTTGTCTTGTGTCTCTTCTGACAAAATGTTAGATGAAGGAAGATAAACCAAAGCTAATCTTTGTAGCACTTTGTTTTTCACAAAGCTTTTCCCTTGCCAGTGCAAGTCAGTAGATGACAGAAGGAGTCTGCTCGCCTTCTCAGTGTGGCTACTCTCACCACTGCGCAGCACTTCTCAGTACCTGATTTTAAAATTCTCGTAGATTTTGAGTTACAAAACCAGCTGGGTGTGGGGTGGTGGTGGAGGACAGAAGGGAAAGATTGGCATGGGCAGGTTGAATCCTTAGCAGAGAGCTGGTCTTGGTGCAGTGAAGGACACCAGGAGAAAGAAAAATCCTACGGCATTTTTGTAGTATTTTACCTTGTTGACTCAGTGTTCCAAAATATTTTCTAGGTAAAACATCACAATGAAGGCGGCAGTTCTGTGTTTATGCCTTATCAGCATCACTGCTGCATGGCCAGTGAGTAAATCACAAATGCGTATCAGCAATCACTTGCATATTTTCTTTGCACATTAGCGAGAAATTAATACTCACAAATGCTTTTTCTCTTTTCTCCCTTCAAGGTGAGTAAATCCAAGCAGCATGCCATATCTGCCAGCTCTGAAGAAAAATATGTAAGCTCCTTCTGTCTATTCATTTTCTTTAATAAATCCTTTTTTTTTTTTTTACTGTAATACACATTGTCTGATACTTGTTTTATGATTGTACCTGCTTGCAGAACATGTCCTCACCTGGCTGTTATGAGCCAGTTTCTCAGGCAGCCTAAGCAGAGAGCCACTGATGTCAGCAGACTTTTGCCATTGTGGACTTCCATTAGTTGTATCTCTGGACTAGCACTGTAAACTTCTTTTCTAAATGAAAAATGTGTAAGCTGCCAGTTAAAAGGAGAAAAGGACTGTAGCATGGCACAACTACTATAACCTACATTAATTAGTGTGGATCAGATGACAATATTTGGTGTTGAAAGAGCACTTCAATCCAATTCCCGTGATTTTTTGGAGTGGTACGAGTGAACTGTATTAGTCTTGTATACAGCTATTTGATTTATACTCCATTGCCAGCTACCACCCATGTAAAATAAATTCTTTGCTCTGAGAATCAGCTACTGCATTTAGTTCAGAGTCTTCATGCTGTGGAAGATAAATCACTCTTGGGAAAAGGACCTGAGAATTAGCAGAATGATGGTCATTAGATATAACTCCAAATTTCACTCAATAAAAACCAACTGGAGAAATTGATCTGAAATTCCCCAGGCTCTGCCAGCAGAAGAGGCACATCTTCTGTATTATATTGTTTGGGTATAATGTTCATCTGTGATCATGGCTTGTTCTGAGTCCTCTTCCTACTGCAATGAATTGCTGAGGACACATGCTGTGCAAAGGGAGTATGTATTGCAGATGCCACAACCGCGTGCAAACAAAGGTTGTGATGCAGGCAGCTTTGCCTGCTCCTCTGTGCTCCTTTGTGGATTAACCCCCCCCCCCCTTTTTTTTCTCTTGAAGGACCCCAGGGGCCATCACTCACACAGATATCACCACCACCACATGAATTCTCAGTCTTGGGAGGGTCTGCAGCACACACAGAACGACCTGATGTCACCTCAGCAGGTATGGGCAACTAACAGGAAGAGGAAGCAGAGCACCTTTCAGTGCCAAGATTTGCAAGTTAGGATTAAGTGCTTAAAGAATAGTCAACATGCTGATCAGCTCTACAGTATATGCCTTAATGTGCTAATAGTGAGTCTCATTCTATGTTGTTTTCAGACTCTTTACTCTTCAGAAGAAAGTGTGGATGTCCCAGTACAACCGGTAAGTTGACAGCAAAATGTCAGTTGAGTGCTGTGGGGCAGCCAGTGTGTAGTAGCACTTCTTTTCCTCAATCAAAAGCTTCGGGCAGGTTGAGGTAAATTCAGAGCAATTAGTGCACATAGCTCCTCAACAGTGCATAAGCCCTGGGTGAGCAGGACAGATACCGGTCTGCACATCTCATAAATATGTTCACTTGCCTGATGCATAATAAATGTTTTTCAGCACTTTCCTGATGTGTCAAGCAAGAGCCATGAAGATGTGGATGATGACGACGATGATAATGATTCCAATGACACTGATGAATCTGATGAGGTTGTCACGAGTTTTCCCACAGACATTCCAGTAACTGTACCCTTCCCTCCTTTCCCTTTCACCCGGGGAGACAACGCCGGCAGAGGCGACAGCGTGGCCTACAGGGTGAGGGCAAAAGCCACCGTGGTGAAGTCTAGCAAACTCCGCAAAGCTGCAAAAAAGGTAAATAGCTCTGAGCAATGGTACCCAGGCTTTTGGAAAAGGGTAGGGAACTTGAAAATGGACATGCTATTTTATGGGAGTCAGTTTTGAAAAGGATTGTGAGGGGAAAGTAGGCATAAGTGAAGGAATGTATTTCCTTTCTCTGGATACCCCAAATCAGGGGTTATTGACGCTGTCAATGTGCCGAAGCAGGAGTGTAGCCCCCTGCTGCAAGCTATGCATTACTGCAATTTGCACTATCGTGGTATACTTGCACACATGAAATGTGAGGCCAGGATCAAACTTCAGTTTCTCGCAACGTGAAATGTTCATGTAACTCCATAAGAGACCACAGTGTCTCCAGGCAGAGATGTATCATGCAGGCTTCGAGTGTCCCCGCAGCCTATGCAGCTTGCTTTGGTTCAGTACGGCAACACCTGCTGCAAGATCAGTTTCTCAGGAGTGACGGTGCCTCTTTCTTACTTTGCTTTCTGACACAGCTCATTGAGTATGATGCCACTGAGGAGGATGAGAGTGCCCTGGATGCAGACAGCCAGCAAACGGGGCTCTCCCAGGAGGATCCCGCTGCCCGCCGCTCCTTGGGGAAGCACACCATCAGCAGGGAATGGGCTGACAAGAGCCACGGGCAGGACAGCGGCGAGCTGGACAGCAAGCAGCGTGACCGGAGCGTGGAAAACGACAGCCGGCAGAAATTCGATAGCCATGAGGTGGAAGATGATAGCAAGGCTGGCGTCAGAGGGGATAGCTACCAGACCATGGAAAGCAGGGAAAGCCAGGTCCGCGCTTCAGCTGAGATCCCCGACGATAACAGCAATCAAACGTTGGAGAGTGCTGAGGATGCTCGAGACCATCACAGCATCGAAAATAACGAAGTCACCCTTTAAAGGGAGACAAATGTAACGTTTCCCTTCTTTTTCAGTTCCTACCCAAGGGGAGGGGGGAGTAGCTTCATTTCGGGTAACTCTAAGTGTAGAGCGTGTGGCGACTTTTGGGGTTTGGGGCAGCTTCTTTACCCGGTGGCCTCCCCTCGGCCGCCAGCAGTGCCAGCCCTCCGCGCTGCCTGTGGATGCCTGTGGATGCCGCCGGCAGAGGTGCGGGAAGCGAGATGGACACTGCCGGACGCGCAGAGCGAGCGTTACCTCCCTGGCATGCTGCTCTCTGTACTGCCAGCCTCTATTTTGCTGTAACCAGATTGAAATAAAAACCACAAAACCCTGGACCTGTGGGCTCCATTGCTGTTTGCTGGTTTGGGGCAGGGGAGAGGTTCCTGGCTGCTTGAAGAGCTTTAATATCTCTCCTTCTTAAAATTATGCGAAATAGCGGTTCCCCGGCAATTTATTAAGCGGGTAAAACTCCTCCGCGGGGCCTCCTTCCGCCTGTACCGAGGGTGAGCGGCGAGCTGGCCTGAAATACCCGCCACCGGCCCCTGCACCGCTACCACAGAGGCGCCGCAGGGCTTCCCGCCTCACGGCTCGGCTCGGCTCGGCTCGGCTCGGCGCTTCAAGCCTGGCGGGCCGGGGGGGAAGGCACCCACCGGGAACGCGGCCCCTCTCGCAGGGCGCGGGCGGTGAAGGAAGCCGCAGCCGTCGCTCCCGCTGGGAGACAGGGCGACTACATCTCCCTCCGTACCCCGGGCTTTCCGGCCCGGCGCCGGAGGGCGGGGAAGGGG
>VYZV01016832.1:17959-28861 GCA_013401275.1 Pandion haliaetus | reverse complement strand
AAACTGTGTAAGACTGCTTGTGGCTGGTATGCTGTACCACCAGGAGAGGTGTAGCAGTGAGGGACCTGAATTAAAGTGAAATTGGTTTCAGTGGGAAAAGTTTGACTGCAGGCTATTAACAATTTGTTTTGCTATAGAAAAAGATTTTTGGTAACAGAACAAAGGGAAAGTATAGTGTGTTAAATACCTACAGATATTGCTAACTCATTAGTGTTTTTAAGTACTATCCTTTTTAATTTTACATGTAAGCAATAACTATGGGACAGACTGGTCTGTGGCTTGGCATGCCCTAGGAGTGAGCTTTCCCATTGCGGGCTAAATGCTATGGGCATTTCTTGTACTCTTGTATTTTTAAGAGTACATATTTACAGAGAATCCAGGTATTGCACAGTCATGTGATACCCTCCATGTGCCATAGCAGAAGTCTGTTAAAAATAGTTCTTGTTCTCTGGTTGCTAAAGAAAACACGCTCTCTTCCCTGTGATAAAATATTTTTATAAAATCCTCAAAACTGATGGAGATTGTTCAGTATAGACTTAATCTTTCAGGCTGGTCTGAGTTTTAGCCATAAAATGGTTTTAAGTATTTATAGGCAGTAACAGTATCAGTGCCAGAGACTGTTCTTTCAAGCCATCTTGGCTTTGTACGTCCTTTTATAATTTATGCTCTGTGGTCCTCAGCCAAATGCTTGGCCCAGTGTGAGGAAAAGAAGTAACATGCAGTCACTTATTTTCTGGGGAGATTCTCTTAGAAGTGTTGTCTGAAAATAGGATTCGTTACCCTGTGTGCAACGAGCCAATAATCACATACTCAGAAATTATTTATTTCATATTTGCACACAGATGGGTGCTAGGTGGTAATTCCACAAAGTTAGCACACCCTACAGTTAAACAAACAAGCAATTTACACAATTTTGGATTCCCCCATTTAGTTTCCAAAGTCCTTCCCCAAAATCATTGGTAGTCACTAATCTGTCACCATTTCTATTGGGTTAAGGTTTTCTCTGCTTCGAATTAAAAGTACAGTGTTCTTTTATTCTACAGTGCATGCTTAAGGATTGTGTGGGGGTAAGTCTTTTTGGTCTTGAATTCAGTCGGTGGTTGTGATCTCTCCCTGCTGCCTTTACCTTTCCCCTAGTTACCGCAGGTGGCCACTGACTTCATGCCCATTATCAATCACTCAACTTTCAGCGCTTTCTGGGGTGGGATGTTTCCTTCTTGTTGGTCTTTTAATTCTTCTTCGAGGTTCTTCAAGGCCCAGTTACTCCAGGTTGTCCTTGGTTAAAGAATGCTAGCTGTTTTCTTTTCTGATTACAAATGATGTGGATGAAGTGTCTTTAGACTGTCAGCTTAATATACCTATAAAGAACACCTTGCATAGAAAGAACAGATCATTTCACGTTTTTAGGTTAATCTTCAACAGAAGCACTGCATGTCTTGCGTGGAGTTTTGTTGTCTAACCGTAGGCGGCTAATACCATTCACAGTGCCCTGTGATATCCTGGTTGACTCTCATTATCTGCTCAAGCAGGGCATAGTTCTCCTGACGTCTCATGCCATCCGTGCCAGCTCTCTGTGGATGCCTTGGATAGCACAAGTCACCTAAAAAGGCACTAGCTGCCTCTCTTCAGGCTGCTGAATTGTGCCTTTGTTTTTCTTGAAGTTAGCTTTTGTAGAAGCAGTAATAATAGAATGAGGTGTAGGAGGGAGAACTGGGTATTTTAAACTGATTGATCAGTGTTCTTCGCTGCTTTTTGTGTTTTAATCACAGACAAATGCTGCTTGGTGTGGATTCTGTTTTGTTCTGAAGCTTAAACTTCTCAGTGCAAAATTGATATAAATGCAGCCTGATGTATTCAAAACTAGCAAAGTCCTCTTTTTTCTTTTTTTTTTTTCCTTCTTTTTTTTTCTCTCTTCTCTTTCCCCCATGCCTTTACCTCTCACTCCTTACCACATCTTTTGCAGTAACTTATGGGACAGTGAGTTCCAGTATGTACTATTACACCAGGGTTATGTCGCAGCTCTTCCTGGAAACACCTGTGTCAAAAATGGAGAAAACTGATTTCAAAACTTTGTCCACAATGGACGACTTCTGGAAGGTAATCTAAAAATAATTTTTTATCTCTCTGTTTCTGTGATTTGCTTGTCCTGTCGTGGCCTGTAAATTTAACCTGCAGGATCTTTTTTCTAATGCAGTAGGGGTTGTGCCTGAAGATCTAAGTGCACAATGTCAAAGCTATGGAACAAAGTAGGCCTTTAATATGTGAAAGTTTAGAACCCAGGTAATGCTAGTGGGGCAAGGTAGGGCAAGGTTGCAGAATGTCTTTGGAGGACAGGTAACAGTAAGGTCTTATGTCAGAAAAATTATCAATTGCAATTTCAACACATCCATAGAATGAAGATCTATAAAACCAGTGCTGGCAACATGCAAACTAAAAGTCTGTCTTCTTCCCCAGTTCACAGAAGGCCCTTTGCTGGATGGTCTTTACTGGGAGATGTGGTACAACAACAAAACCATGGCAGAAAACAAAAGCTTCATTTATTATGAGAACCTGCTCCTAGGGGTGCCTCGCATTCGACAGCTGAAAGTGAGAAATGGTTCGTGCTCAATACCTGAAGATTTAAAGGATGAAATCAAAGATTGCTATGATGTCTATTCTGTAGCTAATGAAGATACTGCTCCTTTTGGACTTCGAAATGGAACAGCGTANGGTTATGCTGAAGTACACAATAAGTCACTTGGCAGAGGCAGCTCTGCATTTGCTGAATGTTCTGTCTGTAAAGCCAGGTAAATCCAGAGCAGCTGCCAGTTCCACTTGTGGAGAGACCTTATGGAACTTGGAGAGGATTGTGCTATTGATCCATTTGAGTTTAGGTGCTGTCATTGTGCCATTGGTAGCTGTTGTGCATGGGAGACACGCTGTGGTGTGAGTGCAGCACTGCAACTCAGGAGAACCTGTTCTGTAATTCCAGATTGTATTAATGCAGTGGGTTTCACTGAGTTGTCGTCCCTGGCTAAAAATAGGAACAGCACTGCCTCTCTTGGAGGATGATGTGTGAGTTGAACTGTAAAAGGTTTTGGAGGTGGAACGTAACTATGTAAATGCCAATTTTCTTTCTTACCCTGAGGACAGAAATTCTGTGTGAGTGGATTGATGTGTTCTTTTCACAATTAATACACTTGTGACCCATCTTCCTATCTTAATTTTGTTATTTTAGTCGAAGGAACTTTGTAAGCTCTTTCTCCAGGGTACACCAAAACTTTCAACAAGTACCTCTTAAGTGAAAGCAGCTTTAAGTAACTGATAACGTTTCTTTGGTCAGGCTTTGTTGGTGTCTGTTTTGTTAATTGTAAGTTGAAAGTGGAAAGACCAACATGCTCTGTTTCACTTACTTCTGAACTAGTTGGACATACACCAATGAGAGAGACTTGAATGGAAGTAGCCACTGGGGCTTGATTGCCACATACAGTGGGGCTGGTTATTACCAAGACCTCTCAAGGACCAGAGAAGTGACAGCTGTGCAGATTGCTAGCCTTAAGAAGAACCTGTGGCTGGACAGAGGGACCAGAGCAGCTTTCATTGATTTCTCCGTATACAATGCAAACATCAACCTATTCTGTGTTGTCAGGTACGAACAGAACCATGACAGTGTTCAAATTGCACACTGTAGGTTGTAGACTTGGGGTTTTCTTCTGATTACTTTATTTTGAGGATACGGTTAAGCGGATGTTTTGTATAAAGGAGACAGACAACTGAAGTGGCATGCCTCCCTGTCAAAGAAGCGGGACTTCACATGGTGGCTGCACTCAACAAGCAGTTACGACTTTCCTGATGCCACAGTGGCTTGGGTGCAGTTTGCAGGCAACTTCTCTAGCGAGTTGGCTTATTGAAGTAAATACGTGGATATAGCACATCAGTCTTTGGACTGATGAAACAGATGCAGATGAAGACAGGTCTTTCTGTCTCTGTTTTCTCACTGTTCCTGAAATGCTTTGGGTTTTAGTCAAAACTGAGTGCGGTCAGGTTTATACCTTCTGTTCTGTGTAGTGTCTTCCCTGAATCATATGTGGGCTCTTGCCTGTTTTCATTATTTAAAGAATTATGTAAATAAAACTGTGTATCTTTTAGTAGTGCTTTTCATCAGCTCTGTGTAAATTAATTTTTTTTTTCTTTGCCTTTTTTTAAATGCAGACTGTTAGTGGAGTTTCCAGCGACTGGAGGCCTTGTTACGTCTTGGCAGTTTCAACCAGTGAGGCTGATTCACTACATCTCCACTTTTGATTTTTTCCTGGCAGCCTGTGAAATGGCATTTTGTCTTTTTGTTCTTTATTATATGGTGGAAGAGATCTTAGAAATTCACATTCATAGACTGCACTACTTCAGAAGTCTCTGGAATTGCCTTGATATCCTTATCATTATGGTAAGTAATATTTATAATAAGGCTAAAATTGCTTTCTGAAATGCACTTTATGGGAGACGTTAATGACTCAGTATTCCTATTGTGGATTTAAGGGATAGGACCATCATTAGGAAGGATACTTACAGACTATTGGGCTATTCAGTCTGAATAAGACAATTTTAGTCTGTGTTGTAATGTTGGTGTGTTTTGCAAACTTGCTTGTTCTGTCTTCAGTGATTTCAACCTTCACGTCTGTCATGGTTTAACCCCAGTCGGCAACTGAGCCCCACAAAGCCACTTGCTCACTTCCCCCGCCAGCCCCCAGTGGGATGGGGGAAAGAATCAGAAGAGTAAAAGTGTGAAAACTTGTGGGTTGAGATAAAAGACAGTTTAATAAGTAAAACAAAAGCACACACGCAAGCAAAGCAAAACAAGGAATTCTTTCAGCACTTCCCATCGTCAGACAGGTGTTCAGCCATCTCCAGGAAAGCAGGGATCCATCACGCGTAACAGTTGGGAAATCAATCGCCGTCACCCCAAAGTCCCCCCCTTTCCTTCTTCTTCCCCCAGCTTGATATGCTGAGCATGATGTCATATGGTATGGAATATCCCTTTGGTTAGTTGGGGTCAGCTGTCCTGGCTGTGTCCCCTCCCAACTTCTTGTACACTCCTAGCCTACTCACTGGTGGGATGTTGTGAGCAGCAGAAAAGGCCTTGACTCTGTGTAAGCACTGCTCAGCAATAAGGAAAGCATCCCTGTATTATCAACAGTGTTTTCAGCACAAATCCAAAACGCAGCCCCATTCTAGCTACTATGAAGAAACTTAAGTCTATCCCAGCCAAAACCAGCACAGCGTCTTGGTGAAAAGTTAGAGTATTTGTCCAGTATGCTTTTTGACAGTTTTTGTCTATAAAGGCGCAGCCATTATGGGAGGTAACAAACTTGCCCTCACTTCTCTTCTACATATCTGATACAGACTATTGCAGCGGCTTTCAAGTAAGAAAATCTCCTGTTTTAAAGTAGTGATTTGCATTTGGAGGAACGGGACTGGGATTTGAATGTTTGCAAAGAACCACAAAGAGATTTAATGTGGTATTAAAATACTTGCCAGCTAATACCAAGTTTGAAGAGGTGTCTCAAAGCTGTAAAGTGCTAGCAGCTGTCAGGGCCTGTTTCTTGGTTAGGTAGACAGTGCTGCACATCAGTAATCTTGGTGTAGCAGAAAATCTGAGCTTTGAATTTAAAGCTACATAATACAATTCTCTCTGGACTTATATCAAGCTGTGCTTACCAAAAGTATACAAAGCCAGCAATGCTGAAACAGTTCCAGTCCCATGCTTGTTTTATATCTTCAGGCTTGGATGAATTAAAGGTTTAAGTCTTGAAGTAATTATCAGTAATCTAGAGAAACCATACTTGCATCACAGTGCTTTGTAAATAAAGGACCATTTAGGAGGCTGTTTACATGGACTGTGTGCTGTTTGTTATACTTAGCGGCAGGGGGGAATAAGGTACTTTGCTGTTATGGTCAGTGAAGTGTATTCAAGTGTGAGTGTAAAATTCTGTTCACACAAAGGGTCAAAATTCTGTGTTACACCTTGTCTGAGGGACATCGTTTAAATTTAGGATTATGTACTTTATGACTCGTATACATGGTGAAGTGCTCATTTACGCTAAGAAAAAGCATATTTGCAGAGGTCAAAGCAAGAACCTTACCTGTATGGTAAAACTATAGCTTCTCTTTTGTTGCTTGTTCTGGGCAACACTGGTCAGTCTGTACTCTGGAGAAACTCTAGTACATTTTGGCTACTGCTGTCTTTCTGCTCTTTAGTCTTTTTCACCTTTGTCTTTCTGAGTTGTCATCTTTCTTTCCTTATTTTACTTTCTCTGTGACAGCTTCATTTTTCTGAGCCCGCTAGGCTTCATTGTCATC
The DNA here is from genome assembly GCA_013401275.1 of Pandion haliaetus. Classification (NCBI taxonomy): domain Eukaryota; kingdom Metazoa; phylum Chordata; class Aves; order Accipitriformes; family Pandionidae; genus Pandion; species Pandion haliaetus. The sequence continues at coordinate 22,528 of VYZV01016832.1, read as the reverse complement.
TTGTTCTTCAACTGCGGCAAGGAAACGATTTCTAAATCTTCTTACTCCCAGGCTATTTGTGTATAGCCTAGGACTACAGTGGTTTTGTTGTGAAATGCATTTCCTTATACGTCCAGAAATTCTAGTTTGGATTCTATCTCAAACAGCAGCCACTGGGCTGTTAAATTAACTCCTGAGTGAAAAGTGGTGAAACCTGGCCCTCTCCAGCCCCCACAACTGCCTGGCCCTAAGCACTAATGTGATCAGTGACTAGCGGGGTTGACCCTGAAGGACTGTGAAAAGCTTGTATATAGTGATTTTTTTTTTTTTTTTTTTTTTCCCCCTAGGCTCTGTGCAATCCCTAGCTGTTCCTTTCCTGTTTGAAACTTTAGCTTTGTAGTCAGGACACCTTGAAAACAGTGTATTTGCTTTTATTTAAAGCTCACATTATGGTAGTGCTATAAATAACATGAAGTTCCTCATATCTTAACTTTATCTGATGTATGTGGCTAAAACAAGTTGTTTTAAAACCCTAATCACCTTTCATAAATTTGTATATTTCTTTTGTACTCAGCTCTCTGTGGTAGCTATAGGAATTAGCATCTATAGGACATCAACTGTTGATATGCTCCTGAAGAAGCTGCTGGAAGATCAGAACTCGTTCCCCAATTTTGAACCTTTGGCATATTGGCAAATGCAATTCAACAACATTGCTGCAGTCACTGTGTTTTTTGTCTGGATTAAGGTAACTCCAAGACACACATCCTTATTCTAACATTGGAATGCAAGCAGTATTGAGTTTCACATGATATATTAGAATTATTTGAGGTTTAGTTGTTTCTCCTAAAATTGGTCATGCAAGAAAGAGCACGGCGTAACTTCTGGCAGTTTAAAAGCAAGGTTGTAATTTGCCACAGGTTTAGTCAGCCCTTGCTTAAGTCTAGAAGATACAGTCAGTGCCAGTGCTTTGTCACAGCAGACATGTAAATAAATGTTTTTATTATTCCTGAATTGATAAGTCAGTAATTCTTACGGGGTACTGCTTTTTCGTAGCGTGGTTTAACTGTGCCCATTTTATCTATTCAAAACTTCTGAATTGTTAGAAGGGTTGGTAAAGCTAGTCCAATTCATTTACTTTACCTTAACTAATTTCTCTGTTTTACTGCCTCCTTTCTAGTGATACTTTTTTCCATGTCCATACACATTTTCCTGTCCTCTGTATGTATAAAGTTGCAGAGGAACATTTAGTTAATAAACTATCTAACAGGGGAAAATGTAAGACCAATGATAAGTGAATTTCCACTCTGATACTCCAAACTGATACTTAGGTTTATCAAGCAAGTTAGCTAATCTCTTACTGTTTTATAAGACAAAGTTGCATCTAATTTTTGCATCATGGTTTAAGCAATAAAGTGGCTCACTGTAAGAAATAATGGTAAACTGCAGAGTAACAGAATAATGCGTGTTGGAGGGGACCTTGGGAAGTGTCTAGTCCAACCACTTGCTCACAGCAAAGTCAGCTGCAAGATCTTCTGTTCTCGCGTTTTACTACTTCGTAGCTAACATCTTCATTGAAGATAAAGGTAAATAAATAGGCTTTTGGAAGCATTTTGGTAATACTGCTTTGAAGCCAGGGTGCCAAACAGAGGAGTGAAACAACACACAAACAAACAAAACCACACACCCAAACAAGAAGTTGGTGTTCTCACAGAATTTTCTTCACATTTGAAGCCTCAGTGGTTTTTAGTAAGTGATGTATTTCTAAGTGTAAATTAACTGACTTTGTCTTCCGTCAAATTCAGTAAGATATCTCATGTGTAAAAGGCTGGAGAGCAACTGTGTTAAGAAATTGTTGTCTTCCTTGTGTTTACAGTTGGTTTTTTGTTTGTTTTTCTTTTAACAGCTTTTCAAATTCGTTAACTTCAACAGAACAATGAGTCAGTTATCCACTACTATGTCTCGCTGTGTCAAAGATGTCATTGGCTTTGCTATTATGTTTTTTATTATTTTCTTAGCATATGCTCAGTTGGCCTATCTTGTCTTTGGCACTCAAATCGATGACTTCAGCACTTTCCAGGACTGCATGTAAGTACCAGAATAAAAAATACAAAGAATTTCTTAGTACATTGGCAAATGGATTTGGTTGCCTCATCAGAGACCAAACAAATCCTACAACATCCATCTAAACAGATAAGCTGCAGACATACCGCTGTTGTTGTAGTCTGGTAGCAAATGCATTTTTAATAACATTTTTACTTCAGAAACTGTCTTTGCTGTGAGATTAAAAATATGCTATAGTTAGAACAGTGAGCTAAAAATAGCAGTTTTTGATTGGTGGAAGTGACATGGTTTTTAGAACAGTTGGTCACATTCCTATGTTCTTGATAGTATTTGTAGTTGGTTGACTCAGAAATGGAGTTCATCTTAGCAACTAGTAAATTTGTAAGTATCTGCTGGAATCCAGGGGAGAGATAGGACTTGAAATAGGGTTGTTAATCAGTTTTTCCTTTATTGATTTGGTACAACATAACCTGATTCTAACTGAGGTAATTACCAGGTGGCTCAGTTACTGATTTCCCCCTGACCCCTTACACTGGGGCAGTGTTGCAAAAAGTTTCTTGTAGGGAAGTGGAGGAACTTGAAATATGCTGATGGTGCTGTACAGTGCCAAGCCTCTTCCAGCCTTGGCCCTGTGCAGACAGCTTTAGAGGGAGAGGGTTGGGGCTGTATGTGTACGAGAGGCTGAAGGAACAGGAGAGGGATCAGAGTGGTTCTTAAAGCTTCACAGTGGTAACCATTGGTTTGTCACAATGGTAATCATTGGTTTGCTCTGCTTCCTGTTGCCCCCATTATCAGTTGTGATTGAAAGCCAGAAGTAACCACTCTAGTTTTGTTCTGTGTGTGGTGTCTGACTGCAAGTTCGGTTATGCCTAGAGACGGGCTTGAAGAATTGACTATTGCAGTGCCTGATAAAGTATTACAGTAGTGCAGACTTCTCTGCTGCCCATCAGTCAATTAGGGTAAAATATTTGAGAATTCTTGCACAGCTCCAAAAGTGGTGGTTTTTTTTCAACTCCTGGATGTGTTTTGTTTTTTAAGATTTACTCAGTTCCGCATCATTTTGGGAGACTTCAACTTCACAGAGGTTGAAGAAGCTAATCGAATTTTGGGACCAATTTATTTCACTACATTTGTGTTCTTTATGTTCTTCATTCTTTTGGTATGTACACCTTTTTTTATGTGGGGTGGGTAGGTGGCCGTTTTTGCATCTCTTGTTATCTGATTCCTACTGCTACCTGGGGCTTTTTTTGATAATGGTGAATGTGCAGTTCACGTAGGGGCCTGACTGTTACATAGCCGGTCACTACACTCTTTCATTTTTTTTTTCTTCATTTAAAATAGATTTGCATTCTATGTTTGTTGTCATTCCCATATAGTGCTCATATATTGCACAGTGCTCCATGCTGTGGTTTTTTAATTTATATTTTTTATTATTATAAATAATTTTTTATTTCTGAAATCTGAATAGTGCCTCTTTGGCATACACAGGAAGCCCATATCTTTTGGTAAAAAGTAGCTGTAATGTTCCATGCAGGCTCTTAGTTTATATAGTGCTCTAATGCGTGGCTGGCTGTGTTTACAACAGCCTAGTTCATGCATGCAACACAGCTTGTCTGCTAGAAGAGCCTAATTAATTCATCAGCAGTACAGCAGCTTTTAGATATGCAGGTTTGCCTGCAAAGGCCTCTTTCCTATCCTCTTTACCTTCCCCAGGGCAGAGTTGGGCCCTGTCTTTCTCATCTTCCCAGTGCAGTTTGCCTGTACACTTTTTGACAAACAGTATTATAAGAAGCTCAGCTTATCTGAGAGGCAGTATGTAGACACGATTCTCTTGACAAATAAATTCAAACAGTGAGTATATTGTGAGTGCTCATATTTTGTATATTCTCTGTTAATACTAGTATTGAATCCATATTACAGTCTTACTAATAATTTATATGACAAAGTAGAGGGAGCAGACCTCTCTCTTAGAAGTCTAGGAGACCAAGAAAATTAATTTTTTATGTCAATATAAATTAAGAGCCCTGGTATCTTCTACCTGGATGTAGTTTTCAGTTAGTTTGGTACTAACATTAGTATATAGTAATTTTGTTTCTGATGATATCACCAAACAGAAGCTGTTATCTAAGCAAGAAATCCTCAGATTATTCCCCAAACTCTGTATCTTTTGGTCATTTGATAAGGTGGGGCAAGCACTAAAGGAGGATTTTACTAACCTTAAAATGGTACAGCAGTCCTGTATCATCATAACTTTTAGAGTTATTTAATGACCCTTGTACTTAATGAGGCGCTTTATTATTCTTTGGGATGAGGAGAAATGACATTCAGGTATTATTTGTGGGAGAAGACTTCATCTCGGCTATTCACTAGTAAGGAAGCGGAGAATCTTAAGTGTTCAGTGAGATGGAGCAGTAGTCTATTGCAAGATAACATATGGGTCACTCTGGCCAAAGAAGCACATGAAGTGGGTTTCATATTTGTTTTGAAGAACCTCACAAAATGCAGAGGAGCAGAGACTAGTGTCCAGTA
>VYZV01016832.1:6213-17945 GCA_013401275.1 Pandion haliaetus | reverse complement strand
AATATTTTTATCTAAGAGGTAGCAGAAAAGCACTGGAGCGTGAAGGCACAGCAGGTTATCCAAAGTAGTTGCTATTTGTGTGCTTATTAATATCTGCACATCCTATCATTTGGCTGGAGTGAAATGTTCCTGGAAGGTCCCTGAGACCAGTCGGAGACCTGGAAAGCAAGTTAGGGAAGATAAGCAGAAAGCACCAACTCTTAATGTTGGGCACCTGAAAACAAAATAGACAGTCAAGTTAGCTCTTACTTCTGTGGCGTTGGGCAAGAGTGCTTGAAGATACAGCATTGGAGGATTGTTCTCCTAAAGCATTTTTTAAGTCCATGAGGAAATAGAGGTTAACACTGCCTTTCTGCATTGAACGTGCCAGTAAATTGAGTAATTCTTTTTGAACTTGAATGTCCAGCTTGCAATTCAGTCGTGTTTACTCCATGTTCAGCAGTACCCTTTCAGTAATGACAGCATGGCTCAAGTAAATTATATGCTTGGCACAGGTTTAGTGAGACCAATATTTTCTCTTTTGTCTGAACAAGTGACTGAACTCTTTTCGGAGTTGATGGCATACATACCAAAGGGTCTGGTTTTAAGCTTTTTGTGTTTTTTATCTTCAATCTGAAATGTAAGTAGAGCTGTAACTAGGTAAGAACCTTGTGTTTTGTGCTGGTTATTACAGGATGAATAGTTAACTTGATTCCTCAGGCATTTTTGTTAGCATCTGTGTTGCCCAGATTAATTCACATTTGTTATCTGTGTAAGTTTGGCCTTGCAGGTAGAAGGCCAAACTTACATGTGTAACGTTAAACAGGCATGGTTTATTGCCACTGTTGTCTAGGCATGAACCCTCTCTGGAAAGTAATTCTCCAGTCACGTTACTAACCAGTAGTCTTGATTAAAGTTGTTATACTGCACTGCGTCATATTTCAATATCTCAAGCTCTTGATTTTAGTGCTTTTTAAACAGCCCACTATTTTCTCCTGGCCCTTTTTAAAAAATTCATGTATAGGTCTGTGCATGAAGGTCATAGGAGTGGTAGGGCTCAGACTTGTTGAAATTTTTAAGTGGGCTTTTTCATTTCTTTCATGAACAGAACATGTTTTTGGCCATTATCAATGATACATACTCCGAAGTCAAATCAGATATGGCACAACAGAAGGCAGAAATGGAACTGTCTGACCTTATCAGAAAGGTAAAAGTAATGTTTGGTTTGACACCTCATTCTTCACATCTGAACTTACTCCATAAAACGCTATATAAACAATACAAAGTAAAGCTGGCAGCAGCTCATGAAAATACACATCTTTGTTAAAATAAATGAGTCTGAGGGTAAATTAAATGAATGAAAACTTTCCCTCACAATGTATTTTAGTCATCTGATATTTTGCATTGAATTATCAGCCTACTGAATACAACACAGGATTTGTGTGTCTAGGTATGTGCAGAAATATTGAACTGATGAAGCTAAACTGCTATTTGGTTTGGTCACAGAATTCAGATTTACGTCATTTTAGGCAATAAGATGAGGCAACTCTTGGATAATGTGTTGGGAGCTCCCAGGGGCAGCTGTCATTGAGGTTGTTGAATACAACAAGAGAGCTTGGCCTAAATCCCAGTTTAGGAAAAACATGTGCACGTGTGTGCGCTCTGGCATGGATGTGATGCTGTAACATGGTCAGAAGTGTCTAAACACATACTCAGCATGACCAGTAACTCAGAGTTTAAAACTTGGAAACTGGTTATTAAAACAGAGCAGAGAAAAATTAAAAGTGCTGCTTTGTTGGCATGAGGACTTTTTAAAAAGTCATTCCTACAACTGAAGATTGAGAGATAAGCAAAATGACTGCAGAAAGTTGTACCTGTTTTGTCAGCTTTATTGAAAACTGTCCCTTAACTGTCAGTAACTGCCACAGGTGTCTTACTGGGACGAAATATTCCATTCCTACTGATCTGCAGTGCAAATTGAATGATGAAGGCCTTACCTCTAACTGCGAAGGTATTTGTATGTTGCCCATTTAAACGCTGAAATAAAAGGTGGATAAACTGGGGGAAAAGACAGATTCTTGCAGGGCTTTAGGAACACACTGAATGACAGTATATACTAGCTGATTTTTGTAATCAGAGAAGTTATAAGAAATCAAGTGTTAACATTCATGACAAGTAAAGCATGAAATAACACTTTTTCTTTTAGGGCTACAACAAAGCCATGATCAAACTTAAACTGAAGAAAACTACTGTTGATGACATTTCAGAAAGTCTGAGACAAGGTGGGGGAAAACTAAATTTTGATGAACTCCGGCAAGATCTAAAAGGGTAAGGAAGCTGTTATTTCTTATCTTGAATAGTATCCCCAGAGACATGTGATGTTAAGTCTTTGATGTGAGTTTCTCTCTCTTCTGTGATGTGGCAAGAGTAAGCTAATGTGAATAAAGACAACACAGCAGAGTACTTTTATTTTGGTTGGTGGGTAAAAAAGCATGTGCTTTTCCTGTATCTGGTGGGAGGTTTATGTAAACAAATAGATGTGCACAGGTAAACAATCTTTGCATATGGGTCTGTAGGCATTGCACAAAGGAAAATTCAAACTGTGGCATGGAACTGTGGAAGAAGAGAAGAGTAGGAAAAGAATGGTCCGGTTCAGGTGGAAGAGAAGTCTTAACTAAGGGAGGTCTGCTGCGCTCTGGCCCCTGGAGCCTGCACTATGGCTGGTGTTGCTGCAGCAGGGCGACATCCCACACTGGAGGAAGGATTTGGCACTCTGGGGCCCAACCTCCTTGGCTTGCTGTGTTGTGGGGTAGAAAGGGCCTGAGCAAGGAGAGATCTAAGGCCTTTGAGGAAACGGCCACTGCAGGATTTTGTGAACAGGCAGGAATCCAAGGAAAGGGAACAAATCAAGGAGGTATAAAAGGGATGGCTGTGAAGGAGCGGGGTGCAGTCTAGGGGAGATCTGTGCTATTAACTAATGGAAGGTGAGTGCTGAGGTTTTTGTTATCAGTCTTGTGAATTTATAGGCAGCACTGGGATAAGTCATGTCTTTGGCTTGGGGATGAAAGTCTGTTTGAAGTATTTTTCTAATAATTGAAGTTTGTTCAGCATCTGAAAAATGGAAGGTAAGGGAACTGTTTTTACTGCCTTTTCAGGAAGGGGCACACGGATGCAGAGATTGAAGCAATATTTACCAAATATGACCAGGATGGGGACCAGGAATTGACAGAGCATGAACATCAGCAGATGAGAGATGACCTGGAGAAAGAGAGGGTGAGCTCAGCATTAGAAGTGGTATGCCACCAGTGCTGTCTGCCAGTCTTCTCCCCATGCTGGTTTGCTGCCTCAGAAGAGTCCTCTTATTTCCCTTCACATTTGCTCTCATCCCTGGCTTTCTGAGAAGAACTGTAAAAAGGCAAGGGGGAGCTGGTGGAGGGCAGGAGGTCTTTGACCTTGACACCCCCATCCCCCATGTACACATGAAAGTCTTTACATCTTCTCTGTTTGTGGCTTGTGTTTTCACAAAGGAGGATCTGGACCTGGATAGGAGCTCTCTGCCACGTCCTCTGAGCAGCCGCAGCTTTCCCCGGAGCTTGGACGACTCTGAGGAGGATGAGGATGAAGACAGCGGACACAGCTCCAGGAGGAGGGGCAGCAGCTCTAGTGGAGTTTCCTATGAAGAGTTCCAAGTGTAAGTTTATCCATCTGAGGCAGATGAATCTGCATTGTGGTTTGTTTTGGGGTGTGGGTTTTTTTTTTTCCTTGTGGGTTTTCTTCTTTCAGTTATATAGTAGTCTCTCCTGTAACTCTGAATATTAATCAAATTATTCATAAAAGTAATGTTATGCTTTTAAGGTGCTTAAGTCACTCCTTTTAGTAGCCTTCAAATAATACCTGAACTGGAAGTACTTTAGAGAGACTCATGGGAATCGGTTTGAAAACCAAAACTAAATCAAAAAAAGCAAACAAAAAAACCCCAACAAACCCCATCCTGTCCTTAAAACCTGGTCATTGAAAAGACAGAGAAAATGGCCATGCTACAATAAAGCCAGTAGACTTTTCTGATTTTTTTTTTTTTTTTTTTCAGTAGTAAAACCTTGAGGTAGTTTTAGGTTCAGTGAGAATTTCAGCTGTTGTTTTTAATAAGTTTAAGTTACTTGTGTGTATTTTGTCTAAAATGGTAGATCTCAATATTAATTAATTATAGTAACAGTAGCTGAATGAAGAATTTGAGTAACTAGAACCAACAAATTTTGCTAAGGATGCCCTAAAAGCGGGAAAACGAGTGGAATATGTACTTTTTTTCCCATCTGCTTTACCCCTGTGTTATCTTCTTGCTCTTGTGTACTTTGTCCCTTTCTGGGCAGTAGGACTCATTTGTGGAAAGTCACATGTGTGCTTGAATTAAAATGCTGTCTCATCCTTATCTGCTCTGTGTGTTGACATGCTGGAACGATACTGACTCAGAAATGTCACTGAAGCTCACACTTGTTGCCCTCAGACTCATGAGGCGGGTCGATCGTATGGAGCATTCTATTGGCAGTATTGTTTCCAAGATTGATGCAGTTATTGTGAAGCTCGAAGCAATGGAGAGAGCCAAACTAAAAAGGAGGGATGTGTTGGGAAGACTGTTAGATGGAGTGACAGAGGTAAGCCTGCTCTCTCCTGTCTGGTTACAACCTGCATAGCTTGCCTGCTGTTAGCGCTTCTTTGCTTTGGACGGTTGAGGGAGTGGTGGTGAAGACGAGGTGGATGCTTTGGCAGTGGCCAAGTCATTTCAGTTTAGCGTTAGGAAAATGTGAAATTTAAAAGATGAAATGTTAGGGACATCGTGCAGGTTTCAAATACGACAACCCATCTTACAGTAGGCCTGTGTCACACTGAGGCAACAGAGCACCGTTTAAACCCCTGAACTGGACAGCAGTGGTGTTCGGTAGTTGCTGAAGCAGCTTGTTTATCCCTTGGTGTCTGTTGTGATTAATACAAAGTTTTTTATGGACTAGTCTGTTAAGATTCTGGGGGATCCAGCCCAGCAGGCCTGTGCAGCCTGCTTTTCTCCCGTGTTGCTTCTGGGATTGCATGTGGCAGGTGGAAGCAGGTCACTTCTGTCACCAGGGATATCTAGCTTCTATTGCCTCCCCTCCCACCTCCTTTTTCTTGAGGGCCCTTTGGAAGTGGCCTGTGGGACTAACATGTTATTTCTGTGGATGCTAAAACCTGTCAGCTTCCTGATGGGGCAAGAACAGCCAGAACAGGGCTGTTAAGGGGTGGGTGAGATGGACTGTCTTTGTGGTTTATGTAGGTCAGACTTGCAGCTGCCCTGTCACCCATAACGGTGTTCCTGGCTGTTACTGTTTTTCTAGCCAATAATTCTGCTTGATTCTTTTGATGGGGCATCCTTGTGGGTGTGATTTCCTCAGTATATTTTACATTTCTGTAGGTGGATTTTAATATTAAAAACTTTAATACAAATTGTGCTTTCATAAGTGAAGGTGACAAGCTGGGTGTTACATCACTGGAAAGAAAACATTTATTGCGATAGCTGTGTTTCTCCGCTAGCCTATGGAAATATTTGAGTGGTATAAGAATTTCCCATGTTTGTATAGGGTTTTGCTTAGACTGCAGTTTGGAAGCTGTGCTTCCAGCTTGTGTCTTTTAATCTGTTTAGGATGAAAGACTGGGTCGTGACAATGAAATCCACAGGGAACAAATGGAGCGACTTGTGCGAGAGGAGTTGGAGCGATGGGAATCGGATGATACGGCATCCCAAATGAGCCATCGGTTGGGAACACCACTTGGACTGAATGGCCAGCCTCGGTCGAGGAACTCTCGGCCATCTTCCTCCCAGTCGGATGGTATTGATGGGGGGGGAGGAGGAAATGGGGGGAATAACATACATGTGTAGGATTAACTTTGTTGGTGATTCTAAATGTTTCAGGTCAGTATTAAGCCAGCAAATATGCTCCTCCACTGTTCCCCAGCATGAGGTGATCATCCTGATCAGACTACTAAGGATGATTTTCACTGGTGGGCAAAAGTATATGCTCTTTTCATGAGGCATTTTCAGGCTTATGTAAACCATGTGTCACGTTCAAGTTACCAAGAGTGAGACTGTCAGCCTTGGAAATGAAAATGGAGGAGACAGAATGGAAACCGGGTGTGACAAAATCTACCTAGACAGAATTTTGGTTCCATACATGGGGAACACTTTCACGAGGGCAGCAAGCTTCAGACAAAATAATGCGCTGTGGCTAAAACACTTAAATGAAAGGCTGTGTGTTTTCTGCTTTCTATTAGAAAATAGGATTTTTAAATGCTTTTTAAAAGCAATTTTTAAAAGGAGATGGCATCCGTTTATTGTTTCATTCATTATAACAGCCGACACTTTTCAAAGACATAAAACAGCACTTTTTTTTATTATTTTGAGTTTCTACCTATTTTTCTGAGTTATTCTTCGTGTACTAACATTTTGATTAACTTAAATGTTTATTTTGAGAAATACTACGTTTCTTTAAACAGAAGAAAGTGCACTTAGTTTGTACAACTGTAAATCATGTTATTCCGTAATGGAAACTGTATGCATTATGTGGTTTTACATTTCATTAGCATTTGAAAAGAAGTATTTGAGAACTGCCTTTTCACACCCAACTAACGTAATAATTTCTAGCTTTGTTGCAAAGTGCCCATTTTTTAATGCTATGTTTTCATGATCTTAGTGTTCCTGGGATAAACATTCCACAAGTTCTTAGGTAGATATGGTTACTTTGCAGAAAATACATTATTTAAAAGCACACAAAATTGAAGAATGCTAACTCTTCCTTGAGTGTGACAGGGAAGGGGGCAGAGAAGTTGCTGACAGTTGTGAGAATCCGATCTTGTGCTGTATCCAGTTCTAATCATGTCTCCACTATGTAGTCTATATTTACATTTAACAGAACTGCTTGTAAAATTACTAGGTGTTATTTCTACATAAGCTTTTCTACTGAGGTGCAACATGTCATTCCTTTGGAAAGGTGTTTGTAGTATAATCAATGACATATAGTATTTTATTTCCTCTGCCTTCTGTGTCATAGAAGGTTTGGTTTTGAAAGGAGATGCAATACTGAAATTACATTGGCTTCCTATAGAAAGAATTGAGGTATAGTGTTTGTAGTTTTGCCTAGCAACATTGCTTATGTGGAATGCTGGTTTAGGAGGGAGGTTGTCAATTGTGCATTTTTCCTGAAGATGGCAGTTGTCTTGTATTTAAAGACTTAGAGTTGGTGTAAAGGAAAATGGAAAGCTACATAGGCAAACACGTTAGCTATTTGTAGGGTATATAGAGGAAAAAATGCCTATTTAACAAAGTCTAAGTAGCATGTGTATGTTATGTTGGTGCTTTTTGTTTCAAAAAGCAGTTGTTGCCAGGGGTTAGCACCTCATTCTTGTGGTAGTACTGCTTAGGCAAAGCTTACATTTTGCATATGTTCTTACGACTGCATTGCCTGGATGTACAATGACCCAGAATGCCTTCCCTCTAACCAGAGAACTTGCTAAAACTAAATAGACTTCATGCCTTTCTTGTTTTAAGTTTACAAGAAACCATATGTGCAGAAACTTAACTAATGTAAGGCGGAGCAGGAGGAAGTCCAATGTGGATGTCGTGGCTTAACCCCAGCCAGCAACTAAGGACCATGCAGCTGTTCACTCGCTTCCCCCCCACCCACCCAGTGGGATGGGGGAGAAAATCGGGGGGAAAAAAAAAGTAAAACTCGTGGGTTGAAATAAGAACAGTTTAATAGGACAGAAAGGAAGAAGATAATAGTGATAATAACAATAATAAAGTGAAAATAATAATAATAAAAGGATTGGAATATACAAAACAAGTGATGCACAATGGAGTTGCTCACCACTCACCGACCAATGCCCAGTTAGTTCCCGAGCAGTGATCTGCACCCCCAGGCCAACTCCCCCCAGTTTATATACTGGGCATGATGTCACATGATATGGACTACCCCTTTAGCCAGTTTGGGTCAGCTGTCCTGGCTGTGTCCCCTCCCAACTTCTTGTGTCCCTCCAGCCTTCTTGCTGGCTGGGCCTGAGAAGCTGCAGAATCCTTGACTTAGTCTAAACACTGCTTAGCAACAGCTGAAAACATCAGTGTGTTATCAACATTCTTCTCATACTGAATCCAAAACATAACACTATATCAGCTACTGGAAAGAAAATTAACTCTATCCCAGCTGAAACCAGGACAATGGACATTGGAATTTCTTAGTAGCTTTGGCTTGAGAATAGAATGAAGTGGGAAAACAGGTTGTGACTCTTGTGAAGTATTTTTTTTTCCCGTGGGTTATTTTGTCCTGTATTAGGAATAATTTCATACTCTTTCACAAGAGACCCTGTCAACTTCTGAAAATGGCGCACAGCACAATGGTTAGGGCATTTTTGTGAAACGAATGACACTCAGACTAAGCTCTGTCTTGCCCTGATTGGAAGTTTTTGGACCTTACAGACCTTCCTGAGGAAAGCTTTTCCGTGTTGAACTGGCACTTCTGACTTCAAACAAACAAATAAAAAAATCTAGCTGTACACATGGCCAGCTGGTGTGCAAGGAAAACAGAAAATACAATACAAAGCAATTTAAATATACATAGCCTTGTCTTTATATTCATATCCAAAATGTGTAGTGTGTTGGTATGTGACATGATTTACAGCTTAAACTTTAAGGCATGCCAGCTAATTACATGTGTGTAACATGTAACCGATGTTGGGTTTCTAGGGTCAACAGTTACCTAAATGTTAAGACAGTATTTAAATAATCATGTACTTAAAATCAATGACTTTGGCCAAATGACCCAACTTGAGTTCTCCAGCAGTCAGCTGGAACCTTACTAACAATACCTTATGTTATGGTTTGTACCTGTGGCCTGTGAAGCATGTGGCATACTGAAACTTATGGCAGCAGGGACTGGGGAGTGTGCAGAAGTGATCTAGTGGTCATCTGTTGGTGAGGCAGGGCCTTCCTGGGGGAAAGAAAGCAAAACTAAACCAATCAGTGTGGTTTTGAGTAGGTTTCCTGTAAAAATGTATCTTTCAAAATGTAAATTCAATCAGGCAGTTCATCTTTTATTTGTAGTATATGTTTATTATGAAAATGTTTGCATTCATAGCTGTATTTGTTGAGGTATATTTTTGTAACATGTCGTTACTTAACAACAAACTTCATCTTGAAGTGCAGTAGGTTTTCATGGGGTACCCGTGCGTGTTGACAATAGGCCTTGCAGTAAGTGCGTGGCCACTTGACAAATGTTACAAACATTTTATTATTTCATTTTTCAGCTTTAGATTATAGTATCATTTGTCACTTATTACAAAGGTAAAGTTTTTGCATAGTAATTCACAGTGTTTGGTCTTATTAGGAATCTGTTAATTATGCAAGTCTTCTACAATGATCAAGAATGTATTGATCTGTAAAACTGAGCACTTTACTTCCTAATAAATGTTTTAGATAATCTATAAAGCAAACATTGTGCCATACAGTTGGTTTGTTTATAGTGAAACATTAAGAATCCTACATTTTATTTGTGTGTGTTACTTCTATCCCATACCTTATTCTCAGATTACCTAGTAACGTAAAAAGGGAGTACAGGGTGTAAATGAACAGAGAGGACTGGGCTGATCCTACTGCTTCATTGACAAAACAGTAGTTTTTTTAACACTTTATTTCTCATTTGCGTTTGTGCAAATGTACGGGTCTATTTCCTGCTATTTCAGGTAGCAGCTCTGACTGCTAGTAACTCTGTCCCTTTATTATTTTACAGTTGCTGTGTAAATTAACTTCTCTATTCTTTTTCTCTATTCCCCTTTACTTTTTCCCTTTGTTTCAGGGAATCCTACAGCATCTGGAGGGTTGAGCGGTCCTTGGAAATCCCAGGCTTGCATATAAGCCCCATAGTTCTGTCTGGGCAGCTGTCTCACCAGGTCAAAATTACACCATATTAATGAAAATTGAATGCTTAATGTAAATCCATCTCACTTGTGAAATACATATATACTGAGTTTATTAAATATATTAAGCCTTTAGTCAGTGCACTATAAAAGTCACAGTGTGTGGGAAGTGGGAACCTTTTTTTATTTAATACCGTGTGTATGCCATAGTGTTGCTGACTTTTTGAAAATTTCTTCAGGAAGTGGTTTCAGATGCATGTTTGGAATAAGGGCCCCATAATTCTTCCATATCCCATGGGCATCACTTGGATGCCTTGTGTATTCAAATACTCTTCTCCAGTAAATCTAAACAGGAAAAAAAAACTGAGAAAAAGGGAAAAAAGTTAACATTATGATAAAATGTCTGCAAGTAATTGTATATTTAGGCACCAATGGGGCTTTTTTGGCTCCTCATATAGAACATGCAGCGTGAGCAAACAGGATAGCAACTGGAGGTGGAGGAGTCCTTCTCCAGGGTCCGTTCGCAAGCACTCCTTCAGGAGAAGGTTTATGCGGTTTGTGTCCCTGGCCCCTGCCCATACAGCATCTCTGGCCCTCCTGGGGTCCCCAGGGCAGCAACAAGGCCCCTGGGAAACATGGGTAATCGGTGGCAGGAAGATACATAAGCAACACCGCTTTTCAAGAGGGAAGGCAGAGCCGAACATTTCAGAGACGCTTGAGTCGTGTCAGTCTCTTTTCCGAACCGAATTGCTGAAATTCTGATGCTCGCAAACCATTCTTCCCCCTCTGCACACAAACTGAATTAATTCAGAAGCACAGTTGTCTTCTCTTTTGCTAAAACGTTTTTTTAGTGGTAACTCAGATTATGCCCCGTTTTCACCTGAAAGACACTGTGGATGGCTGGAAGAAAAATAGGTTCTCAATTGCTAGCAAACAAATGATGAAATATAATTTACTAAAGCACGCTACATAGAAGAAAACATTACTGCTATATACCCCTTCAGTAAGAGTTTAGTTCGTGCTCTGGGTCTCCCAGAAAAGATAGAACATTCTATTTCAAAAGAAAACAAATAGTTTGCAAAACAAACCAGTCTTTTACAATGGAGAAATGCAAAAAAGCTGTTAAATTTTTTTCCCTTTGTGTGATCTTAACAAAAGTAGCAGCTTGGATTCTGACTTGTTTTCAGGAATGTAGGAGTGCTTTAGAAGATTTCTGATTCTGATTTCACAGTAAGTCTGTGTACCTCCTGTGCCATAATGGTCCCTCTGGGTTTTAATCACTGATCATGCAAAATAGGTACAGAAAGGCAGAGGGACAGCTTAATGATTCGGGTGGTAGACTGACATTCAAAAGAGTTGTTTCTCTTTTATATGTGTTGCGTCACCCTGATGCATTAATATACAAATTCAACTGGTCCCAGCTTGGTTCAAAAAAGGACTGTTACAGACGTGCTGGCGCTTAAGTGTCAGTAATGCTAAAACAGCAGTGGGATCACAAGGAAGTTTTCCTTGTGTTGTCTGAAAAGTGGATTTGTTACCTGGTGTGCAGTGAACCAATAATCACACACTCAGGAGAGTCATTATTTATTTCATATTTGTACAAAGATGGGTTCTAGGTGGTCATTCCACAAAGCCAGGACCCCACACCAAAGAAAAACAATGTATTTATTCTGTTATGTCATTATTAAAACCCCATCTAAATTTACATTCATGGGTTAGAGTCACCATCTGTTATGGGTTTGTGTGGTGTGGTTTTCTTTGGTAGTGGGGGAGGGGGCTGCAGAGGTGGCTCCTTTAAGAAGCTGCTGGAAGCTTCCCTGGCT